>NQII01005648.1:36608-77232 GCA_002778355.1 Clitarchus hookeri | reverse complement strand
TAATCAGAAAAACACGAATCACACATGGTAGCATTGGGACAAATACTACTTTTGAAACCATAGACTCTGTCTGGTCATGCGGAAATGTTTCGGTCATTGAGGATATCGTGAGGTAAATCCCGGACACCTGCAATGGAATGATATTTCACTATGCGGTTTTTCATAGGGAAATAATGACGTTGCTACTTAATATAAACCTGCTCAAATCCCACACTCATTGGAATATGGATCTGATCGGCCTACGCGCAAAAAAAAAAAAACATAAATTAAGATTACGCACATGACTGAATATTGATATTGGAGAATACTTCCCGAGCCTAATTTTTACGCATATGAGAGCTCCGTACCAATTGAAATAACAGCTATCTGTCAGAACTAATCAACGTTTGAAATACTGGAGAGACAATTAAAAAAGTTGTACACCTGCGAAATAACTTCGCCCCAGAGCACACTTGAATAATACTAAAAAAAATATTCTATATTAGTAAGCAATTACATATCTCTATACTTGGACCAGCCTCTGCTGCTTTGTTAGCTGGTATACCGGCTACAAGTGATCCGAGTCCTTGTTTCGAACCCCGGGTAAAGAATAATGCATATTCCATTTTCAGTGTAGGTATCGTTTATTTATTTTACTGTGTAAAAATGAAGCATTACTGGTAGAATTATCCTACATTAAAAAAGTAGGGCATTATAAATATTGCGTAAATAAATGTATCCAAATTCTGGTTCCTAAGTTACTTACTTAAAGATATATGGGCTGCTTTGCCTAAAAATTCGTAACATTTATAATTAACTGTGAAAAATATTTTTTCAGTCACATAATTAGAAATGAGTTGTATAGTAATCAAGCGAAATTTCCNGTATAATTAACTGTGAAAAATATTTTTTCAGTCACATAATTAGAAATGAGTTGTATAGTAATCAAGCGAAATTTCCTTTCATCCGTAATGACAGTCTCTAACAGGTGACTTGCGAAACAAAGGCCCATGTTAAAATATCAAACCCCTGAACAGGCCAAAACGTTTAAGCTCTTTATTATAATCGAGTGAATATAGTGGTAAATATGTGACAGCTCTGGAAATAAAAGAATATGTATCACAAGCGCATGTGAGCGCTCTCTACAAAAATTAATTCAATTGGTTGAATAACCAGTATATTTCTGATCGATTAGTCCCTGATAAGTGTCGAGACGCACTTCAAGTATGTTATAAAATTACGACTAGCTTCCTGCATATATGAAATTAGTACCGGAAATGAAATAAGCAATGTATAAATAATAAATAACGGTAAATACTTAGACGGCCTTCCGTATCCACCAGCAACTTACAGCTTAATTTTAAAACGTACAACATAGTAGACTGGGACACAGGGCTTCACACGCTGTTAATAAAACATTTTGACTTCTGGCACCTACGAATCTCTATCGACTTATAACAGTACATGTTCTTCATATAACGGTCGCACAATGTCCGAAAATGGGGCTGTAGATCGTTTGAAATTAACGCAAGGCCTTCCAAGGATGTTCGCTGACATACATAAATGACCCGAGTAAAAAAAAAAAACAATGGATAGGTATAACTTGTTTGCGATCAATGGAATGTTTTTAATAAGGTCTCGAGAACATTTTGCAGGGAACTCCTGTTTTAACGCAAACAATGAAAGAAATACTGGCAATAATGTAGAGAGTGAATCAGGAAAGCGGCGATTTCGTAACTGTTTTGCGCTTCAAAGATTTTAAGTTCA
This sequence comes from Clitarchus hookeri, assembly GCA_002778355.1. Classification (NCBI taxonomy): domain Eukaryota; kingdom Metazoa; phylum Arthropoda; class Insecta; order Phasmatodea; family Phasmatidae; genus Clitarchus; species Clitarchus hookeri. The sequence goes on along the minus strand of NQII01005648.1, from coordinate 75,486 downwards.
TGTGATCGACTCACAGCTACAAGTCAGTAGGCTCATGACAATGCTGATATTTACGCGTGGGCGGTGGAAGAATGCAATGAGAGCAGAAAGAAGAAACTAAGCAGGTAGCTGAACTTTAAGAACCTTCCAGTAAACAGTTAACAATTTATAAAATAATATTGACTTCTCTGAAGCAAAAGGCGGCCCTGGGAATACATTTTCGACTAGACTATGCTGCGGGCTTCAAGCTAGACAACAGAGACGAAAGAGAAAAAAATTCTACAGCATCAGAAATGCAGCAGGGTTTGAATTATGTCAAAGGACGTGGAAGGATCTGAGGGTTCATCTGCCCAGTGTGTCTGGAGCGGGAGGCCAGCTGAGCGGCGACAATGAGGCTGTCTCTCTCGGTCAAAGGCGTCCTCGCGGAAGACAGAAAGGGAAGCGGGGGACCATCGACGGGAGGTCCCACGCCCCCAACAAGGTCGCGTGCCGGAGCACAGAAGAAAGTGGTGGCGTGGCGTGGGAACACCGTGAGAAAACCTCGCCTTCCCTCTCCCGGCGCGGGAATGTGCGCAAGACCCAGGGCAACGAAACTCCACACCTCGTCGAGAATATGTATCTTAATTTGACAGGAAACTGTGCAGAAAATGCGTTGTTGTGGTGACCGTGGGATATGTTTTATAGCAGCTTACTCATAGTCCATTCTCTGCTAATTAAAATTTTTTATGAAACCCGTGCTAAAGTTCTACTTCCAGTATATCCCTCATCTTCGTGCAAACAAAGCTTAATCGAGTCTAGAAAATTACACCAAAGGGACANTTCAATTTAACTTGTTCTGCCTTCGTACCGTAAATAGCTCTGTAATATGTTCATGATTAATTTAAAACTTGTAAAAGACGACAAATAATCCCAATTTCCTTCCTGAAAACGATTACATATGTGACGCAAATACTCACTGTTATATATACAGTAAAGTTCGAAGCAAATTAGGAAAATTATATTTTTGTATATCTTAAAGAATAATTCAAAGGGTACGCTTTAAATCAGCGGCCACTGAATTGTTTCATTTACGTTGCATAGTTACTAAGTGCCGTGGGATTTATACTTGTATTTATGCTTGTACAATTCACAGTCTCACTTGTCTGACGTATGCACTGTATGTCAGGTGTCCGCGGTAATGTTAATGTTTACATGTCGCGGAAGAATACACGTTGAAAGTATAGAATAAATTCTGGAAGGTCTTTCAGACGTGTAAAAATTAATTGTAAATCAACCTACAATGTATGCTTAACTTGAGTTTTCATAAATGGATAATAATTATCTTACAAATGTGATACGTTATGTACAACACTGTTGTATATTAATCGCTTTGCTTTTACTTCTTTAAAGCACGTCACTTTTGCCACAAAGGTTTCGCCACAGAGATTTGTAACCCCTGAAATATTTTGAAGTGACAGATGAATTAATTACTTCATATTATTTTAGGAAAAGGATACTCATCAAAGGCGTTAACAACGTTGTTTCAGTCGGTAACGTAAACGTTGCGTTGACAAATTCAAAATACATTTTTCAATATTGCCACCAGAAGCTACTAAATGCCAGCTTGGATACTCACCGCAAGTATGGTCGCACTACCTAGAACACCTTTCTTACGAAAGACTTTGTGAAACAAGAATAACAGGGGGATTGGAAACGACATTTCGCTTCCTTGCATTTCAGCGACTCCTTACAAGAAAATTTGCGCACGGGAGTATAAGCAACTCGCTATACACTCGTGCGTTGCTGTTTGCCTAAATGCTGGCGCAAAAATGTACACAACGAGATCCCGTCCNAGCAACTCGCTATACACTCGTGCGTTGCTGTTTGCCTAAATGCTGGCGCAAAAATGTACACAACGAGATCCCGTCCGTTTGGATGTGGATGGCTGTTCGATGAACCAACACAACTTACGCAACCCCTCAGTAACATTCTGATGAACGGTGTTCAGCTGTTTACGATTCTGTCAGCCCGTGTTGTACTGACACGGTTGGTTTGCGCTGTCACACAGTCAAATATCAACTGCCTTCATGACCGAATAACATGCTAGTATTTTTAATGGGGATGTCATTGACTGTGACTTCTCTTATATTAGGGGCCGTGGTGGTAAAGTGGCCAGACTACTCGTCTCCCACTAAGGTGAATCGGGTTAGATTCCCGGCGGGGTCGCTCCTGGATTTTCTCACGTGGGAATCGTGCCCGAAAGATACCGCTGGTCAGCGGGTTTTCTCGGGGACCTCCCGTTTCACCATTTTGCATTACAGCACTACTCCATACTCACCTCGCTTCACCCTCATCGGCTCTCAAGACCTCAATGTTAAGAGCCGCCCAGTTATCTCTACCCCACTCCTCTTATACTATATGTCGAGTGTTAATGAAATCCAGCTGTATCGAAATTTGCTATAACTGGAAACACAAAGGTTGCTCGTTTTGTTATCATGGCATTTTACAGTTTCTGAACGATATAAGTTCTCTGCTTTGAGCAGACATACCAAGTGAAATATTACACCTTGATTTTGCAGTAAACAAGTACAATGCAGAAAATACGAAATTCACAAATTACATTAATTTGACTATTAATTAAAACTGGTGATTATGTTAATAATCGTATGGCCTCACGTTAAATAACATTATTCTCTCATATCTACGCTGGTTTACATAATAAGCTCCTGGCCGACAACAGTAGTTCAAAACTACTGTAAATAAATTGATCGCAAAAAAAATGTAGACCACATAACATTAAATAATAACCTCCCACTAAATCAGGTCGCACACCGTTCATTCATATTTCACCTAGACCATTTAGATTTTTTAAAATCGTGACCCAAAACAGATAACAACAAATCAGTGGAAAAAATTGAACAAAGCGAATNGACCATTTAGATTTTTTAAAATCGTGACCCAAAACAGATAACAACAAATCAGTGGAAAAAATTGAACAAAGCGAATGATCGAACAGTCCTCTGCAATGACATGAAATAAACAGAAACTGCGGCAAGACTGATCTAGTAGTAAAACTATTTTTCTGAGTTGGATGTTAAGTTCTATATTAACTAAGCCTTAACTATCACCAGAAGTACTTATAGCGAACCCTGGTCAGGTAACTACTTTACAATGCTCTTTGTCTGTTATAGATACATGGAATAACAACACGAAACAGTAGTNGACCATTTAGATTTTTTAAAATCGTGACCCAAAACAGATAACAACAAATCAGTGGAAAAAATTGAACAAAGCGAATTATCGAACAGTCCTCTGCAATGACATGAGATAAACAGAAACTGCGGCAAGAGTGATCTAGTAGTAAAACTATTTTTCTGAGTTGGATGTTTAGTTCTATATTAACTAAGCCTTAACTATCACCAGAAGTACTTATAGCGGACCCTGGTCAGGTAACTACTTTACAATGCTCTTTGTCTGTTATAGATACATGGAATAACAACACGAAACAGTAGTNAACCCTGGTCAGGTAACTACTTTACAATGCTCTTTGTCTGTTATAGATACATGGAATAACAACACGAAACAGTAGTCTGGCACAACGCAGGTTGCGAAAGCCACTAGGTTGCCCCGCCCTTGTCTTAGTATTCTTAACTACAGGATACAGTGCGTCGGTGTGATTAACAACTTCCAGCGTCAACTACATAGACTACCAACTAATCTGCGCCTGGCTTCTTATCTCTGGCATCATGATGGCAACACCAACACGCTGCCCACCACCCTTCTTCCTTCAGCGCTCTGTTGATCGATGCCCTGCTATCTGGATAGTAACACAGCGACNCGCTGCCCACCACCCTTCTTCCTTCAGCGCTCTGTTGATCGATGCCCTGCTATCTGGATAGTAACACAGCGACAAAGCATGAACCTGTGTATAAATAAAGAACATTCATGACTTCACGAAATAAAAAAATTGCTGAACTACAGAAATCCGCTANCATGAACCTGTGTATAAATAAAGAACATTCATGACTTCACGAAATAAAAAAATTGCTGAACTACAGAAATCCGCTAGATACACAAAAATTTTAGTCCTGATTCATAATAAAAGAGTGTCATTAAAACCTTAATCAGAAAAACACGAATCACACATGGTAGCATTGGGACAAATACTACTTTTGAAACCATAGACTCTGTCTGGTCATGCGGAAATGTTTCGGTCATTGAGGATATCGTGAGGTAAATCCCGGACACCTGCAATGGAATGATATTTCACTATGCGGTTTTTCATAGGGAAATAATGACGTTGCTACTTAATATAAACCTGCTCAAATCCCACACTCATTGGAATATGGATCTGATCGGCCTACGCGCAAAAAAAAAAAAACATAAATTAAGATTACGCACATGACTGANACTCATTGGAATATGGATCTGATCGGCCTACGCGCAAAAAAAAAAAAACATAAATTAAGATTACGCACATGACTGATTATTGATATTGGAGAATACTTCCCGAGCCTAATTTTTATGCATATGAGAGCTCCGTGCCAATTGAAATAACAGCTATCTGTCAGAACTAATCAACGTTTGAAATACTGGAGAGACAATTAAAAAAGTTGTACACCTGCGAAATAACTTCGCCCCAGAGCAGACTTGAATAATACTAAAAAAAATATTCTATATTAGTAAGCAATTACATATCTCTATACTTGGACCAGCCTCTGCTGCTTTGTTAGCTGGGACACCGGCTACAAGTGATCCGAGTCCTTGTTTCGAACCCCGGGTAAAGAATAATGCATATTCCATTTTCAGTGTAGGTATCGTTTATTTATTTTACTGTGTAAAAATGAAGCATTACTGGTAGAATTATCCTACATTAAAAAAGTAGGGCATTATAAATATTGCGTAAATAAATGTATCCAAATTCTGGTTCCTAAGTTACTTACTTAACGATATATGGGCTGCTTTGCCTAAAAATTCGTAACATGTATAATTAACTGTGAAAAATATTTTTTCAGTCACATAATTAGAAATGAGTTGTATAGTAATCAAGCGAAATTTCCTTTCATCCGTAATGACAGTNACGATATATGGGCTGCTTTGCCTAAAAATTCGTAACATGTATAATTAACTGTGAAAAATATTTTTTCAGTCACATAATTAGAAATGAGTTGTATAGTAATCAAGCGAAATTTCCTTTCATCCGTAATGACAGTCTCTAACAGGTGACTTGCGAAACAAAGGCCCATGTTAAAATATCAAACCCCTGAACAGGCCAAAACGTTTAAGCTCTTTATTATAATCGAGTGAATATAGTGGTAAATATGTGACAGCTCTGGAAATAAAAGAATATGTATCACAAGCGCATGTGAGCGCTCTCTACAAAAATTAATTCAATTGGTTGAATAACCAGTATATTTCTGATCGATTAGTCCCTGATAAGTGTCGAGACGCACTTCAAGTATGTTATAAAATTACTACTAGCTTCCTGCATATATGAAATTAGTACCGGAAATGAAATAAGCAATGTATAAATAATAAATAACGGTAAATACTTAGACGGCCTTCCGTATCCACCAGCAACTTACAGCTTAATTTTAAAACGTACAACATAGTAGACTGGGACACAGGGCTTCACACGCTGTTAATAAAACATTTTGACTTCTGGCACCTACGAATCTCTATCGACTTATAACAGTACATGTTCTTCATATAACGGTCGCACAATGTCCGAAAATGGGGCTGTAGATCGTTTGAAATTAACGCAAGGCCTTCCAAGGATGTTCGCTGACATACATAAATGGCCCGAGTAAAAAAAAAAAACAATGGATAGGTATAACTTGTTTGCGATCAATGGAATGTTTTTAATAAGGTCTCGAGAACATTTTGCAGGGAACTCCTGTTTTAACGCAAACAATGAAAGAAATACTGGCAATAATGTAGAGAGTGAATCAGGAAAGCGGCGATTTCGTAACTGTTTTGCGCTTCAAAGATTTTAAGTTTATGTGATCGACTCACAGCTACAAGTCAGTAGGCTCATGACAATGCTGATATTTACGCGTGGGCGGTGGAAGAATGCAATGAGAGCAGAAAGAAGAAACTAAGCAGGTAGCTGAACTTTAAGAACCTTCCAGTAAACAGTTAACAATTTATAAAATAATATTGACTTCTCTGAAGCAAAAGGCGGCCCTGGGAATACATTTTCGACTAGACTATGCTGCGGGCTTCAAGCTAGACAACAGAGACGAAAGAGAAAAAAATTCTACAGCATCAGAAATGCAGCAGGGTTTGAATTATGTCAAAGGACGTGGAAGGATCTGAGGGTTCATCTGCCCAGTGTGTCTGGAGCGGGAGGCCAGCTGAGCGGCGACAATGAGGCTGTCTCTCTCGGTCAAAGGCGTCCTCGCGGAAGACAGAAAGGGAAGCGGGGGACCATCGACGGGAGGTCCCACGCCCCCAACAAGGTCGCGTGCCGGAGCACAGAAGAAAGTGGTGGCGTGGCGTGGGAACACCGTGAGAAAACCTCGCCTTCCCTCTCCCGGCGCGGGAATGTGCGCAAGACCCAGGGCAACGAAACTCCACACCTCGTCGAGAATATGTATCTTAATTTGACAGGAAACTGTGCAGAAAATGCGTTGTTGTGGTGACCGTGGGATATGTTTTATAGCAGCTTACTCATAGTCCATTCTCTGCTAATTAAAATTTTTTATGAAACCCGTGCTAAAGTTCTACTTCCAGTATATCCCTCATCTTCGTGCAAACAAAGCTTAATCGAGTCTAGAAAATTACACCAAAGGGACAACGCACCGCATTTATGTCTACTTAGTGTAATAATATTTTGCATAAGAACTATTTCTTACCAGGCGTTACAAACATACTTATTTTCTCACTGTTTTATTAATATTAATTAAAGACGGAATACTATAATTTATATATAAAATTCCAATTTAATCATAAACAAGGTAATTGTATGAACATAAGTATAAAACGCTTGTGATACATGGCATATTTAGGAAATAATCAAACGCGTCACATATATGGGGTNGTTCTACTTCCAGTATATCCCTCATCTTCGTGCAAACAAAGCTTAATCGAGTCTAGAAAATTACACCAAAGGGACACCGCACCGCATTTATGTCTACTTAGTGTAATAATATTTTGCATAAGAACTATTTCTTACCAGGCGTTACAAACATACTTATTTTCTCACTGTTTTATTAATATTAATTAAAGACGGAATATTATAATTTTTATATAAAATTCCAATTTAATCATAAACAAGGTAATTTTATGAACATAAGTATAAAACGCTTGTGATACATGGCATATTTAGGAAATAATCAAACGCGTCACATATATGGGGTNTTATGAACATAAGTATAAAACGCTTGTGATACATGGCATATTTAGGAAATAATCAAACGCGTCACATATATGGGGTGATTTTTCTAAATGTTTGATTAAAAAATGTGAATAAACCGCGAATAAACATAACCGTCACCAAGAGAGAAAAATTGTTTGGAAATCTTAGTGGCAGGATATCGTGAATAATCCTATTATGTACTCATCTGTCAGAACAGATCTGTGCTGGGACACATATTGCACTGAAGCGTACAAATCACAGCGTCAGAAACAACTCGTTATGTAGGGCCTGTAGCACTTCAGCAAAATGTTTACTAGCGGAGTTAGTGAAATGTGTCGCGTAGAACTACTTTATATTTCTTTTGTTACAGGTTGAGTTCTGATTACCTCTAGACGTCAAAACGCGTGTTTCCTGTTGATGTACGTACGAGAACACTTACATGTATTTTGTTGCTGTGAATGGGAGAATTAGTGTAATGCTCTACGAGTTGTGAAATATAGACTAAGTTGAGTGGGCTAACCATTAAAATTCCAGTAACAGTTGAGTGGCATTCGAATTCAAATGATTCGATTTCATAGTAAATGAGAGTAACCAGGAGAAGTACCAGTCGTACAAAATGATAAAATTTGCTTCTTATACATACTGTCGGGTTGGTTTCATGTGGGTGGTAGAGACCAGCACGACGGTGGGGAAAAAAACACTGCAGACATTGGAAGATTTTATAGCAAGAACAACATTAGTTGCAGTTTAACACATACAAGATTTTGAAGGTATTTAACTGAAGAGCTCAGCATGACATCTTAGATATGTGCCCACTTTGTGATGAAACCACCGGCTGTGGCTTCGAAAAACTTGCGTGACTTTGTACTGGACATAGCAGCAAAACACAATAAGTATTCAGGATAAACAAACCCAGCCTATCTTAAGAGAAAAGTTCATTTATGAAATACCATCGCTCAATAGTAATAAAAATATTGGGCAAAACTTTGCTGGTTACAGCTATTATGCAGTAACATGAACCACTCGTATTCTAGAGCAGTAGTAACAGCCAAAAATAACCGTCCTATGCGTTATGTACTCTTCGTGACTGATGGGAACTTGCCTTAACGTGACAGCACCAAGCTTTCAAAATTCACCCAATGTTTTCACGCAACAACGCATATCTCTAGCTATGAGTTGAGTTGAGAGATTTGGGCGGCTCTTAACAGCGAGGTCTTGAGAGCCGATGAGGGTGAAGTGAGGTGATGGGGTGAGTATGGAGCAGCACCGGAATGCAAGGGCAGGAGAAACGGGAGATCCCCGAGAAAATCCGCTGACCATTGACATCGTCCGGCACGATTCCCACTTGTGAAAATATGGGAGTGACCCGGCCGGTGATTGAACCCGGTTTGCCTTGGTTGGAGGCGAGCAGTCTAACCACTCAGCCACCTCGGCCCCCTCTAGCTAAGAGTTAACAGCAGCATACCACTCCGGGCGTCCCTGGAACTGACCTGTCCCACCAGTACCCCACATCTCACACGTCCAGGGTTGCTCCCATCAGTCGTGTACCATGCATAGTTATGTATACCAGATTTGGTCTCATTAAACAAAACAATATATATCTCCACGCCACTTTATACTAACGAACTCATTCCCGATCCGTGCATCCTCATCTCATTTACCGCTTGCATACAGTACTTCCGGCCAGATAAGGAATTTTTCTCAGTGTTCTTTCGCTCCCAGACGAGCTCCGTGGACCGTGTGAAAACGAAAGCTGTCGCGAGACGCTCATCCTTGAGGGAGCAGGAAGTGAACAAGGAAGCTGTGGGGGGTGGACACAAACGCCNAAAGCTGTCGCGAGACGCTCATCCTTGAGGGAGCAGGAAGTGAACAAGGAAGCTGTGGGGGGTGGACACAAACGCCCTACTGACCTTTGAAGGACGTCACGCAGGGTCTTCCCGTAGCCCCCTTTCACACCACCAAAGGCCGCGAGCACGATTTATGGGCTGCGACCGTGAAATCGGTGGATGACGTTTCCTTTTCCTGTATCGTCGTCATCAGCCCAGTTTTGTCATAAGACAGTGGGGCTGGCCTGAAAAACACACCCTTGTCAAGGGCGCGCATTTAGCATGCTCTCTGGATGCGTTGTTTAGGAATGTCAGCCTCCCTCTTGACCTACTTGCTGTAGCTTTCTCAAACAAATAAACAGACAGCTTTGAGGGAGGGAGCTGTGTTCTGCAAGCCGGAGATCCGCAGAATCTAAGTCAATATACAAGTTACACTCTAAGCCCGAATCAGTGATATCAATCAGTGAAATATAATACAACGAAAGTCAGTTGATAAGCTACTTCAGGCTGGCAAATCAAGCAAATAAACTGGGAACAAGTGACTTACAGCAGTGCATTTATCCACATTCAGTAGGACTCACAAAAAAAAAGTGAAATTCACCCATCATATTTATTATTTACCAGGCACTGATTATCAGTCGCTTGATTTGCGCTGGTTTTCACTGATTTGGCTCAATTCTCACTGTTTCATATTTAGAGTGTTTTATTGGTGTGATGGTAGGATTTTTAGCCACGGGTGTTATATTAAAAATATAAGAATATAACCCAAAAGCGTGTTTTGAGTACAAAACTTAAACGTAACAATTTATAAAAATCTGTTAGAAAACTTTACATTAGAACAATAGTTTTTAATATGTGACTATCACCTTGTCACTTGTGTCTATTCCTACTGTCTGTAATCTGTAATACTTTCCTCTTTCGCTGTAGAATCTACATGCATGTTGAAGAACGCGATTTTAATTTAGTATATTTATTAAAAGAATTCTCAGAAAAAAATATTAATTCGTTTTGAATAAAATGTAATGTGATGTACTTCGTAATGTGTAAAAAACGGTTAAATAGAAAACAAAAGGCTTACTCATTGATTCCGCAAGATAAAATTTAAGGTATAAGTAAGATTATAGTTACACACTTTTTCCAAGGAAAGCAGCTCGATTTGTGGGGGTTAAATTTATGTTTTAGTTCTTTGGTGACATACGTTACAAATAAATAACATTAAAGGTCAACATTAAATACCAAAAAACTAAGATTTTGGCCACTGCGGAAGACGTTATTGAACTGGAAATGAGCGCATATTTCCAAGAAGAAAATATTTATAGTCATGAGAAAATATTTTGCGGTCGACATCGTCAGTTTTCGACACACGAAGCTACAAGACATAAAGAGGTCCCGTATTTGATAAATTCAGAGATCAGTAGCGTTATTCGTAATTACAAACAGCGTTTTCGTGTATCAGTTTTATATGTTCTTAAAAATTTCCACTTANAAATCAGTAGCGTTATTCGTAATTGCAAACAGCGTTTTCGTGTATCAGTTTTATATGTTCTTAATAATTTCCACTTAATGAAAAAATTTTGTTTTTAAGTGTGTGCACAACAGCTCTGAGCCTTGCGCGTAGAGGCGAAGAGGCGGTTCATGCACGTGCGAGTGTCACCCGTAGTTTCCTTACTTCTCTGTCCCAGACGCACAATATAACTTCAGGTGAGAACGTTTGTCTTGGAGTAAACAATTTTGCCTAGGTCTCAAAGTCACATTCTTAGACTATTCATGGTAATGTAAGTTCGTTTGAAAGCAACTTTTGCAAAAAAAAATACTGCCTCTTAACTGAATACATGCTACTACACTCACTGGTATGTAAGCTCCCAATTGAGTTAGTAGCAAGTAAAATAGTTACAGTATAAGACTTGACGTTCCGTTGAGAGTGTAACGTTATATATATATATATATATAGCTTTTTACATACTAGAGTACGAATTGATTTGTAAGTAATTTGGGTTCATCAAAACTTCACATTTTCACTTTACTGGCGTATGAATGAAGTAATTAGAGCCCATGGCAATGTAAATTTCACATAGAAAGATTAGTACAAATCGAGCAGAAATATATATTATACAAAAGCAGGACTTTTAAAAGTGGTCAATCAACCGTGAACAACGTATACACTCACTTGGCCGCATAGTCCCTTGGTCTTAATGTTACTTGGCATCACAGTTTCTTGGCATAAAAATCATTTTGTTAAAAGTTACATTTTGCGTTAAAATGGCGCGTACCTCTCCAGGTAAGAGAAACGGGACCATCGACTAAAGATGTGGTAGACAGATTTTTTGTCTTCTGCTCATGTACCCAACTTTGACCTACCCCAGACCAATACAACGGGCTAAGTCACGTAGTTAGCAGTGATGAACGTGGTTGTTTTTATATTAATTTTCAAAAGACAAGCACTTTTGCATGAATGAATACTTTTACCAATTTGAATTTAACCAGACTGCATTAAAAATTGGTTATAGGAAGTGTAGAAACATGTCAAAAGTATTTGTTTGCACAAGCAGTGTTCTAACCTCAAATATTAAGTAGGTCGGGCTTTCTTAACGTCTCGCCGACAACGAGGTCATTAGAGATGGAGCAAGGTGCTCAAAGAAGCAGGAACGGGGACGGAAGGAACCACACCAGTATTCGCCTGGAGTGATCTCGGGAAACCGTGGAAAACCGGAATCAGGATGGCCGGACCGGCATTCGAACCCAGGTCCTCTCGAATGCGAGTCCAACTGCGCCACCTCGCTCAGTACCCGAAATATTATCCACGACGTTTGTTATAGTCGTATTGGCAGAAATACATTTCACTGTTGGGACACGGAGACTGGTTTTGCGCAACTAGTGTTGTCACTCCACCCATATTCATTGTTAGAGCGGGATCATTGACGGCTGCCGTTTCGCTTCTGCGCAGTCGGCCATCCTGCTACGCGCGGCCAATCAGCGGCGTGTCGTCCCGTTGCCTGGGCGCCCGCGGCTCAGAGGGCCGACGATAGGCCACGCGAGCCAAGACGACGCATGCGCTCCCAGCACAGTTTCCCCCCCCCAATCAATAATGAACAAGGCAACCCGTTACGTCTCGGGTCACCCGAGCTGCGGACGGGCGTCTTGCCTCATCTCGGACACTGACGCCGGGCGCCCAAACAGCTACTAACAGGCACACGCAACTGGAATCCTGTCGGAGCTCTGATTACAACCATGTTTGTCAACGTGCCGCTTGAAATTTAAAGACTTTCTACGTGTTTAGAGGCGACTTCTCTTTTACACTGGGGCTGCGGTTGCTCAGCGGCTAGCCTGCTCGCCTCCCACCAAGGGTTCGACCCCCCAGTCGAGTCACACCAGGTTTTCGCAAGTGGGAATCGTGCCGGACGAAGCCGCTGGTCGGCGGGTTTTCTTGGGGATTTCCCGTTTCTCCCGTCCCTTCATTCCGTCACTGTTTCATACTCACCTCAATCACCCTCATCGGCTCTCTGTTAAAAAAATTATATATATATACATCATGATAAATGTATTTAGTTAATAATTTCAGTTCTTATACCGAAACAACGTAGGAATAAGTTACTTTAATCTAGGATTAGGAACATTAAATTTGACTGGCCAATTTTACGACCAACAAGATAAAATAACCTCTCGCATTACATACATTGTTACGAAACATTCTTAAAATAATGGAGAAATCAAAGTATAAATTATTTGGAATTTCGACGTACCATTAACTTTGATAAAGAGAACTTGCTACCACAAATAAAACGATTCTATTCGCTTGTCGATACTAAGTTCGAGAATTTAAAGTATATATTGTGGACTTTCGTTGAGAACAGCTGAAGCACAACTCAGTCAATAACTAAGTGTTTATACAGGCTAAGTTATGTTATTTTTGCGTAACTTGGTACTTAGTTATTTACGAGTTCACTTGACAATTTTAAGGAGTAAATTATTTACTATTTCAAATGATCAAAAAATTGGAAGTGTCTGTGAAGCAAAAAAAAAAAAACTATTAGAAACTATACTTGGAATCATGGAGAGGTGTCTTTCGAGAAATCAGTGTCTTCATTAACAGACTGATATNGATCAAAAAATTGGAAGTGTCTGTGAAGCAAAAAAAAAAAACAACTATTAGAAACTATACTTGGAATCATGGAGAGGTGTCTTTCGAGAAATCAGTGTCTTCATTAACAGACTGATATGCCGGTGTTAAGTCCCGAGAACTACTAGACATGGCGTCACATGCAGATTACTGGTTACAGTCAAGTTCGTGCAATAATTTAAGAAATCAAAAATTGCAGCTGAATGGCGACTGGACATATAATCCAGTTGTAGAAATTTATTCACGAATGAATGAGGAATGTCTGCCATAGTTCAGCTGCCAGAAAGAACTCCGCAGTTAACGCATTTGCTCTAGAAAGGCCTCGAAGGCACACGAACCCAAATAACTAGTTAGAAACTGAAGTCACGCTTGCCAACAACAGTAAAAGTTATTGGCGTTTACATTTTATGAAGCGAAAACCCCATTTCCTTTCCAACAGCCTGCGTTGACTTCGTCTGAAGTGTACTGTTTTTACGGCGTCGTGCCCCGTCTTCGGGTTGCAATGACTAGTTTACTTGGCTGGATGTCGCTGGTTTCAAGTCTTTGTTTTCGCTCCCGTATCCAGAATTTGAAGGCAGGAAAATATCGTGACTGACAGAAAGAAGATGTAGTGCAGTTATCTTTCAACCACGGCGTTTTAGGCCGGGTTCATAAACTACGCAACAGGCGCAAGGACGAGACAACCCAACACAAGAAAATTACGATCGTTTATAAACATCGAACGACGCGAGACTTTACCAACAATGCAAAATGTAAACATGAAACAGCTACAAAAATTTCTTCCCATAGTGCTTTTGAGTGATCATATCTTGCCTTTTTCCCCAACATATTTGTTCAGTATAAATATTCTTTACGTTTTAAACTGTTGTTAATACCTGAATAACGAATTTCTTTGTTTACTATTTAATTTTATTATGAAGATGGTGTCACTACAATTTTTTAATATGTGATTATAATATTTATTTATTACCGAACTCATAAAAGTTAACAAATCTATCGTACACAATTTGAAAACTGAAAATCTTAGCGTTCTGTGCGAATGTAAAACGATTTTGCAATCCATCACGTCTAACCTAGAAGTCGTAAAAGGCAAAACAAAAACGCAACAATATGAGAGTTGATCAACTTACACGTTGCGTTCTTGCATCCTGCGTAGTTTATAATTGGTATCGTTGAATCACGTACGTTCGATTTTTTGCGTCTTTGCGTTTCTTGCGTGCTTGCGTTCTTTGCGAATGTAGTTTGTAAACAGGATTTTACTCCTGTGTCATATGCGGTTTGGATAAGCATACTCTTGTCGTTAGTTGTGCGTGCTAAAGGCGCTATGCTCGTGTGTCGACGAGGCAGATGAAAGAGGTGATGGTTCGCGCTTGGTCGTCAGTTTACCATTATTTTCTAAATTTTTAGCTCATTACATAATTTTTCGTTGTGACATGAAATAACAGTTCAATTTTGAGTTTTGTACGAGAATAATATATACAACTTCAAAATTCTTATAATATTTTTCATTAATTTTTTAAACGCTATTTTTCTCCATTGTCATACGTTTTCTGACTGTACTCTAGCTCAGAATATTATAATGTTAATGTCATAATGATGACATGAAGAATATTTCTTGGAAACTNTCATAATGATGACATGAAGAATATTTCTTGGAAACTTGTTTTGCGTTTTGCTCGTAGATACCTCAAAACTTTTAAGATCAAATTTAAAGTCAAAGTAGCGAGAAGTTAAACCATTTCCTCAAGTAAACTAATTTTATAATTTAAAATAAATCCCAATGTGCGCCTTTTCTGACCTCAAGAAACACTTAACTGAAACAAAACTTTTTTGAAAATAATTTCTTGAANTTTTTAAACGCTATTTTTCTCCATTGTCATACGTTTTCTGACTGTACTCTAGCTCAGAATATTATAATGTTAATGTTATAATGATGACATGAAGAATATTTCTTGGAAACTTGTTTTGCGTTTTGCTCGTAGATACTTCAAAACTTTTAAGATCAAATTTAAAGTCAAAGTAGCGAGAAGTTAAACCATTTCCTCAAGTGAACTAATTTTATAATTTAAAATATATCCCAATGTGCGCCTTTTCTGACCTCAAGAAACACTTAACTGAAACAAAACTATTTTGAAAATAATTTCTTGAAAATTGCACTAATTAATGTTTTTTATTGTTAAAATGCATATATGCATNAAATTGCACTAATTAATGTTTTTTATTGTTAAAATGCATATATGCATTAAACAGCATAATGTGCACATCTTTAAAAATTATTTGGTATTTTGATAAAATATTCTCGAAAAAAGTTGGCTTTTGGATAGTTTTAACTTTCCCCAGGATTCAGCTTATGAATAAAGCATTGATTTCTAGTGGTTAAGAGTCCGCTTTAATAATTAAGGTATCGCCATTTACATTTTTGTGCATTACCTACGACCTGGAAGCTTCTATCATAAAGGTCGTGTTCGATCTCCGGCAGATCCATGTTCGTACTCTCAAATGTGGTGAACATGACAAACGCTTCTAATGACCGATGAGTCGTTTTGTGGTACTCCCGAAGTTGCTCCATCATATAGGGTCTTCTTTAAAACAACTCTTCCGGGATGATAGGCTTCTACGAATTCCATTCTGCAGAAACCTTTCAATGAAGTGGCTGTTGCTGTCGCTCTTAGGGCCATTCTCTCGAGGAACTACGGGCACACCGAAAAAAAAAAAAATAGGGTGAAACATTTTTCTTGAATGGCGTCAGTGTTGGAGCACCTGGCACCAATTAGGGTGCATATTAACTACGATGGAAACGTATCCTCGCAAGTAGACGAACGCACCAATTCCGTTCGCCTTCCTGATACGCAACTTGTTGTGGACGCTGATACGTAAAGTTGCGAATCCCTAGCGTTGTTATGTCTAAATTCAAATTAAACTTTAAAATACTAGAAGCATTTTCCAAACATTTTGCTACAAGAATTTTTTTTGTTCATATTAGTTCATAGATGCTGCGGTTTGAACTACGACATGTCATGTGCCACTAAAACACTATCCTATTGGTCTAGAGTATTGCGGGCACGCTAACTACACTGTGCAATGTATATTACCAATAAAATGCCGAACAGACAGTGTAACAATCAAGTGTTTTGAGTACTACGGCNCTACACTGTGCAATGTATATTACCAATAAAATGCCGAACAGACAGTGTAACAATCAAGTGTTTTGAGTACTACGGCGACATAATGCTACGTCACCGATGCCTACAACGAATGCGGACGTTGTAAATTACGGTAAACTCCACGTCACTGTGTTNAACATAATGCTACGTCACCGATGCCTACAAAGAATGCGGACGTTGTAAATTACGGTAAACTCCACGTCACTGTGTTGAATTCAGGCGATGTCATAACGATGTTGAGCGTTTCACTGACAATGTACCAAATAGACGACATGTCACCGATGAAATATAATCTGAGATATTAGATGTACCTTACAGCAATTACCACATACGTCGGTGATTACAACTACGGGCAAAAAAATTACTTCTTTTCATTGCCAAAATTATAAACTTACATTTGACTAAATCGATAGAAACCCTCAAAATTTTCGCCATTCTTTGGTAACGTGCTAAACTTCACTGCCCTTTAATACTTGAGCGCAATTCATTATTTCGTTGACTAATGANGCCATTCTTTGGTAACGTGCTAAACTTCACTGCCCTTTAATACTTGAGCGCAATTCATTATTTCGTTGACTAATGACAATTTTACGGCGATATTTACCTGTGTGGCAGCTTTACTGGATGTTGGTTGCTCAGCCTTTGAGATTTTATTATTGGCTATAGATAGGGGCAATGATATTTCGCGAAAATATTTCAAGACAATATGCTATTCAAATCACTGTGGGGTCGTCCAGCATTTTTTGATTGGCTGAAGCATGTTCTGGTTGATGCTAACTATTTGNGCCATTCTTTGGTAACGTGCTAAACTTCACTGCCCTTTAATACTTGAGCGCAATTCATTATTTCGTTGACTAATGATAATTTTACGGCGATATTTACCTGTGTGGCAGCTTTACTGGATGTTGGTTGCTCAGCCTTTGAGATTTTATTATTGGCTATAGATAGGGGCAATGATATTTCGCGAAAATATTTCAAGACAATATACTATTCAAATCACTGTGGGGTCGTCCAGCATTTTTTGATTGGCTGAAGCATGTTCTGGTTGATGCTAACTATTTGNGCTATTCAAATCACTGTGGGGTCGTCCAGCATTTTTTGATTGGCTGAAGCATGTTCTGGTTGATGCTAACTATTTGCGCACTAATCACGAAGGTAGAGTGTCGGAGTTACGGAGTTATGAGTGGCTTGGTCAAATGCGGAAACGACACCAGCAGCTAATGGAAGTATTACAACAATCGAGGTGCATATATAGTACTGAAGTCTACTGTGTGCTCCGATTTATTCGCGAAAAGTTACTGGCCCTAGCTATAGGTGTCCTTTGGACGAGCCACACCAGCGGCATGTGGTGAACTGTTGCAAGGTAAGTTGTGTTTTGCTCTGTGCTATACCTAATCGTTTGCTAGTTTACACGTCGACCACTTAAACGTAGTAGTGTATTTGACGTCACATCAGGTGTGTAATGGGTGCCTAGCCACTCTCTCGTGAGTGATCGCAGTGCATTCAGTTTCTCCCGGCTCCACTCTAGTTACTGGTTCCTTCTGCGTGCGCCGAGAGTGTACAGAACGGAGCAAGCACCAGCTTACCTTGCAACACTTCACCACACGCCACATGCCACTGGCATCAGTCACGAGAACACACATAAGGACACTTATTTTCTGCGAATATATCTCAGGACTATTTGAAATCTAAAACACTTTAGGCCAGATCATCTTTCGTGATTGGATGATTTCAAATGTAGCACGTTTTACGTGTCTGCCCGTGAATCATATACGTTCACTTGTGGACTAATTTAATTCTGATTGGCCCAGTAAGGTAGAAAAATGTCTTCTCGCAAATACACGTGGCCAATAAGAAACGACAGTTGTAAGCGTGCAGATATAGTCCATTCACGGTTACTTCTAACTTTTCTGAAGCCCTGCTAAAGTTCTACCTCCAATATATTCTTCCGCCTAATGTACAAAAAAAGCTTAGAAAATTACACCAAAGGGAGAGTGCATCGCATTTGTGCGCACTCAGTGTAATAATATTTTGCATAATAACTATTTCTTACTAGGTATTACCAACACACTGATGTTCTGTCTGTGTTTATTCATGTTAATTATCAATTAAATATTATAATATATAGATAAAATATAGGAAAAAGCTCAGTTTAGCGAAAAATAAGATAATTTCATGTTAACACGAGTATAAAATGCTTATGACTCGCGACATATTTAGGAAACAACAAATGACGTCATACATTGNATTTCATGTTAACACGAGTATAAAATGCTTATGACTCGCGACATATTTAGGAAACAACAAATGACGTCATACATTGTGTGTTGTTTGAAAGGTTTGATTCAAAAAGCGTGAAGCAACCAAGAATGGACTATAGTGTGTTGAAGTCCAGCCTGTTTGCAAATGTTTTCGCAAAAACATACGACATCTTGAAGTTCAGTCTTCCGCCAAACAATAAATTGAATTTTGCAGGTGTCAATTAATCGATTAAGAGGAAAAAAAATACAACGTATCACTAGAGCGACGCAGCAGCGTTNTGAATTTTGCAGGTGTCAATTAATCGATTAAGAGGAAAAAAAATACAACGTATCACTAGAGCGACGCAGCAGCGTTGGTGGATACCACTCTAGTTGTTACAAGATTTTCCTAACCGTGGGCGTTGAAGTTAATTCTTCAGACGTCGCCGTAATTGGCGGCAGGCGTCGTTATCTAGGGGAAGCGAACATGCTATAGTGGATGCAGGCCTGAAACAAGGGCGATGAGGAGGGGAAGGAGGGGGGGGTGGTTGTCAACCAGCAGGGCAAGACTGTCGCGTGTTGCAGCTTGAAGGCTTGTCCTCCCGAGCGTGATGGATGATGATGGCGGTTATCTGCGGCTGTAGCCGGCCCCCGCTGGCTGTCGCGGCTCAAGGCACGCCGCCCACGCCACACCAACCCGTCGCCCTTGCCGAGCGCTGATCGCCCCTGCTGCTTATTAGCACCCCCACGCGTTACCTGCTCCGCTGTTCATTTAGACGCACCTTGCCATTCCGCCACAGAGTAGGTACTCGGATGTCCTATGCACACCCTGGATTCGAATCAGTGCAACGCGCAGTGATATTCAACTTCTCGGAATCAGTGGAAATGGTTACACTTAGAATCAGTCGAAAACCACTGGTTGTTCCGGTGAAACAACTTCACTGATAAAATAAGTGGCAGCCAACTTCGCGCGGCGAATTACGTATTGTTTTTATTGAATTAAGCCAAATCATTATGAGAAATAAACATATTTCCTATATTCACTGCTTATATTGTGCAATTAAACGCAATTAAAAAAAAAAACAAAAAACTCGCAGTGTCCAGGATTTGAACCCACAGCACCCCGCATAACGATCCGTTACTGTACTGCGACGCCAGCGCCGTCGCGCCTTACGTCTTCGGTATATCAACTCTCAGAGGTGGCTTTCTCTTTGCTCGGCTCTGGTCGCCTCCCGTTTCCTCCCCTGATTGCCCTCCCTTGTTTTCCCCTCCTTGAACGTCATCATTTTTTTTTTTTTTTTGGCAAAGTGGACAAGTTAATATAGTCGTCGCACACTCTGTGCCGGCCTTATTCTTATTCTACGCTTAGCCTGCGACTATTCCTCGTTGGGTCGACGCCTGCTGGAGCTGCGAGAAGATTTGCAATATGTCATAAATTGTCAATTTACCCGTCCTTGGGACGTGGGTGTATATGAGGCACTTATAACTTGTTTCGTTGCGTGTGCAGCCGTAATGTGGAGGAACATGAAACTGCGAGTTGTGGACGCAGCTTTGTCTTTTGTGTCTGTTTGAGTGGTTTTAATAATTATGTGGCGTAACTTTGTATAGTGTTGGGTATGCAGTGAGTTAATCTTTTTCTAAATTGTGGTTTTGGTCGCCTGCCTAAATTTGGTGTTGGTTCAACTAAATTCTAGCTTTGCTGCGTGCTTCAGTTTGTTTTAACGTGTAGTGTTTAGTGTTGTCTGCTGCCCAAGTTTACCTTAAAGTCTAACAGTTTTTGCTGCGTGTCCACAACTCGCGCGTTGGGCGTAAATAAGTAACCTTTTAAACGTGGTTGTCCTTTTTTCTTTTAATCGATTGGAGCTTTGATGGGTTTTTGGGCTGTCTCCATCGATGTTCTATTTTAATGTGAATTTTTATTACAGTTTTTTAATTTATATATTTTTAATAAAGAAGGCTTAGCTGGGCTTCTTAAGGGCCCTCCTTTGGTTTAATGCTCCATTAATAATTTCTAGTTCTCTTTATTGGCATTTCAACTATTTTAAAATATTGTCTACAGTTGTACTCAACTATTTAATCTACGTTTGATAAAGTCAAATTTGAGTGCGGAGGATATGTAAAATTGTTACGTTTGTAATATGTGTTACAATTTTTTTAATTGTTGTATGCTTTTTTTGGATCTTCAAAGATTTGGTGATGAACGATTTTATTTGAATCAATATGGTGCTGGCAATTTATGTTAATTTTGGATCAAAATATAGAGTTTAACTTTGTTTTGTCTAAAATTACCAATCGAGCTACCACGCCTAAGTTGGTTGCAAGTTGTAATATATATATTTAAAGAATATATGTAGTTGAAAATGTATGTCCTTTCTATTCGTTGGTAACATTAGATTATTAAAACAAATAGTACGTAAGAATGCATTCACTTAACCACACTTAATGCAGTTTTAACCTTCAAACATAGCGTTATGATGATTACGTGAAAACGAAATGAGTGAAGTTAAAAATAAATTAAAAACTGAATGTTTATTTTGCCTCGTAAAATGGTATTATAAAAGACGAAACTCGCATTTTATAACATTTTATGGATATTTTTAGTTTATGCTATGTTATTTGATTTGATACACGATGTTTAACTAATCCATCGGTAAAAAAAAAAAANTGGATATTTTTAGTTTATGCTATGTTATTTGATTTGATACACGATGTTTAACTAATCCATCGGTAAAAAAAAAAAACAATTCAACTGAAGAACAGAGAATGAAATGGTCGATGGAACAGTGGAAAATGCCACTGAATGANAAAAAAAAAAAAACAATTCAACTGAAGAACAGAGAATGAAATGGTCGATGGAACAGTGGAAAATGCCACTGAATGAATAAGTGAAGGAAAACTGGTATTTATTCACTATTGCATCAGTTGAATTGACTGAAGTGACTGTTGAATAAGTGAGGTGCTGGTTACTGATTCAAACAGTGAACTTCTCACTGATTCAGTTTTGGAGTGCTTTTACCTTCAGGGGCACAGAAGCAAGAGAGCGATAATGGCGGCACCGACCAGCGAAACTGTCGGCCCAGCACATCTACACGCACATTTCTGAAATGACGCGCAGTGTTCCTGTTATACCACTGGAACTATGGCACTTTCAGCTGTGACCCTGTCATTTCAATAGCGCAAAGTCCGTAGCAAAGTTCACTACATGTCCGTATTCTACTTTTGAGTGTTTCCTATCAGTACATACGTTTTGCGATAAGGCAGTGCGAAAAAGGTAACTTTTAGCATCGTTGGAGAGCTAGGAAATAGCGTTTTCGATGGCGTGGTGGCTTGAAAGCAGTCTTTGAACCTCGTCTCAAGTGTATTTTATTTTCATATATCAGTACATTCAACACACGTAAAGTATTTTCGTAAAAGAAAAACGTGTATTTCAAACACACTGCAACACAGTTCAAGCTCTAAGTACATTGTTTTCTTAAGAATACGGAGGTGAAACAGTAACAACCACTAGCAGAATGACGTCGCTGACAAGCATTAGATACTGTCTTGCTATAGTCCATTCACAGTAAAGTGAGCACTTTTTGAAGCACTCCCAGCAGACATAATAACAAAACAATTATATTTTATTGTTACCTCAGATGTAAACTTTCGAGAACTTTAAAATATATACACGGTTTTTTATTGCCACGTGGCGATCCTTATATTAAAACTCGGCGAAAGGATACAAATCAGCTGAAAGGAACTTTTTAGCACGGGCATTAAAAAGTGTTCTCTTTACCATGTACAGCCTATACCAGTGTGTGATATAACCGAAACACAGTGTAAGTAAGTACACAGACACGAAATAGGGTGTCGTTTCCTTGGTGCAGCCGTACTCATTCTCTGATTGGCTGCGCGAGGATCTGAGAACGAGCCTTGTGTCTGATCGGCTACTGTGTGCTACGAAGGGTTTCCTATTGGCTGGCCTGCCATCGGTAATTAAGTTAACCCTTTCTTTCCCACATAAATTTATGGTTTCATGTGTTGCAAATAAGTACTTTTTTTGTTCACGCGCTGTAACCTAAGACGACATATCGCTTGCTTCGTCTTCACAACCAATAATCTGCAAGCTCGTGTGTTTGGTGATCAATAATGTGAACCAGTCATAACGTGGAGCAGTAGCGCGGTTTACGAGTCAGTTATCGCCAGAGAAGATCATTGGGCACTGAGACACGCGGTGTACAGTGCCAGACAAAAATATCCTCTATGTGCGACATGTACACAATTGTTTACAATTGGTGTGAAAGGGTTAACTGCCGCTGGTCGGCGAACGGCGTCCAGTGACGCAATTTTGCCGGCGTGTGCGGCTGGAACTTGCGATATGAGCGACTGTTTCACCTCCGTATTCTTTGGTATTCTGTGACCGAACTGATGTTCTTCGATAACGGGGTTGATTCCGTCGCGTTAAAATATGTAATGTCATGCGATCGTGTGCCGAGTCGTGGCCCTATCGCTTGGCTTCATTCGTGCTCTTTATTGTCCGTGGTATCTCTGCCACCATTTCAAGCTGGGAACAATACATAGCTTGTTGAATTTCCGCATCATTCATTTTCTGCATTCTTTCGTTGCACAACCGTTAAAATATATTTTTATTGTTTGATAGTTGTATTCACACAGCATTTATCTTGGCGGGCTTCTTGCTTCATTATTGTAGTCTAATCAGCTTACAATATATATATTTTTTTGCGTCTCTCGCCGTTAATTATTTCGTCTCCCAAGTAGAATTGCAATTTATCGCCCTAAAGAAACCATTATCTATTTCCACGACGCAATGTTAAAGGTTAGTAATGCTCCGTTAGTGGGCATTAAAACTGGATATCAACTCATAAAGTCACACTGCGTGTTACATTACTGAACATTACAATATAAGTTATTTCCACTTGAACTTCATTATCAGTTCTATCATAACCAAATTTCACACACAAAAAAAGTTGTAAATATGAAGTATTGTCCAAATTTTTTGCGTCTACTTACAACAGTTAATTAGAACAACATAACCCGTCTCTTTCACCCCTCCCCCCAGACTCAAAACTAGACAGTTTTTTTTGTATCCCCTGAAAACTATCAATTTTCACATAACTAACACTTTCTCAAATTCATTATGTTATCGGCACGATTTCATATTATTTTTGTACCCAAATTATAACGTAACACGAAATTATTCAGTTCATTTCAAATTTTTGGAAATATTTTGAACGGAATGGAAATATTATTAGATGCAGTATAATGGACAAATTAGAATTTTTGTACACATTTCAAAGATGTTGTGTTCAATTTAATTTACTAGAAGTAGCAGCATTTCATCTGTTTCTGTGTTTCTCGCACTTGAAAATTTCGAATTTCATATAAGTGTTTTCTTGTTGAGCACAGGACAATAGCATTTTTTTTTAAATTTAAGTTTATATAAGATTAGGCTGTGTTAGGAAAGAAATACAATTTAAAAAAATACATTTAAAGGCAGTTTTTTTTAACGTAGCCATGTAGTTTGCCAATTAAGAGGAAACTGGCACTAAAACTATAATCACTGTTTAAATTAAGTCGGCCATAGAGTTGTACTTCAACTTGGCAATGAAATTGTATCTTTCAAATATGACAATCAGCAGTAGTAGGCTATTTCAGACAACTGTGTGAAAACATACACGTGAACTAAATTTAATTGGTTATGCTGCGTGTAAAAATATTGTATCTCGAATTTGTTTTTGATGCATAAATTGTTGCAGTGGGGTTGATTTTTACCGAACTGGTATCCCATTTCCAGGCAATTGTGGATGCAGTGCTTGTAACCACTTTCCCAACCAGGGCGGCATCTTTCTACGCAAAAAGAGGTACATTAAGCCAATTTTATGTAATATATTATTACACTCAGTGATAGGCATATACTGTACGCTCAAGTAAAAAAGTAACAACATGAAATCTCTTCGAAACATTTTGGTACATTTTTGGCTTTGCTAATAATTGTTGTTCACGGCACAAAAAAAAATGTATTCCATGTGAAATGAGCCTGAACCGCCTAATACACAGTATAACTATGTGTGAAAAACAGTCTGTGCAGTGTTGTTAATACGGAAATAATTAATTTTTCTCAAGCCTTTTGCAATTTTTTTAAAAGTCAAATGAACTGCAATTAGAAGGCGTATAATGGAGTAGTGGAGAGAATGGGCGGCTCTTAACCAGCCTCCCATCTAAGCGAACCGTGTTGGATTCCCGGCGGGTTGGATCTTNAGTGGAGAGAATGGGCGGCTCTTAACCAGCCTCCCATCTAAGCGAACCGTGTTGGATTCCCGGCGGGTTGGATCTTTTCGGGGATGTCACTTTTCCCCCGTTCTTACATTCTGGCGCTGCTCCATACTCACCTCGCTTCACCCTCATCAGATCTCAAGACCTCGCTGTTAAGAGCAGCCCATTTCTCTTCGCTCTTCAAATGAAATGATCACTAAAGTGTTCAGATGCCTCTTAGAGCCCAGGCAGTGTGCTGGCAGGTCAGATTCTCAGTTCCAGCTACTTTCATAAGAAAATCGTGGAGACTTGAGTACTTCACGAACGCTGTCACAACGTCCATCAGAAGGAGGTGGAGAGTTTTGCACGGCTCTTAACATCGAGAACCTGAGAGCCGATGAGGGCGAAGTGAGGTGAGTACGGAGAAGCGCCGGAATGCAAGGGCGGAGGAAACGGGAGATCCCTGAGAAAACCCACCGACCAGTGGCATCATCCAGCACGACTCCCACCTGCGAAAATCCGGGAGTGACCCCGTCGGAAATCGAGCCTGGATCGCCTACGTGAGAGGCGAATAGTCTAACCACTACACCACCGCGGCCCAACGTCCATTAGAGAACGTGCGTTATGTGTCGCACCTTAACCATACAAAAGGCCAATGAAAGCGAAAGCATCACTTGATACATCTACCCATTTTCAAGAACGATTTTGTAAAACAGTATTTATAACCACAAGCATGAAATAAGCCCATTTTTTTCGGACGAAGAGTACTAAATTTATTTTGTAATGAATCCAACAAATTCATTCCATATTACGTTTACATATAAAGTTTAAGCTATTACTAACCCTTTAATTTTCAACACTTTAAAATTTGTAGTGGACAAAATATTATATATTCTCTATAGAATAACTCAAAATTCAAAATTTAAAAATTAAAAAAAAATGCGCATTATACAACTAGAAAAGTAATGTTTCATTCTTCATATAAAACATAACATGCATGAATGNATTAAAAAAAAATGCGCATTATACAACTAGAAAAGTAATGTTTCATTCTTCATATAAAACATAACATGCATGAATGGCCTTAAAAATGTAGACGCATGTATTTTTTTTTAAATATTATATTTTCGCCAGGGGACGCCAAGCGCCTGGGCGTCTTACGACGCTACGCCCCTGCTTTGGCCCAAGCCGGGTTCGTCAGGCGAGCGTGATTGAAGTTGATGCAACGTGTAAAATAATTTGCGACAAAGCGGTGTTTAGTGCCGGATGCGCACCAGAACGTACGCGAGCCCGCACTTCCGGTCACAGTCGGGCGGGAACCCAAGAGCCGTGGAGAGCCAGATAAAAGGCAATGGCGTGAGTGCGCGTGGTATTTACGACGGCGTGTGTATACAACCGCAGGTGGCGTTAAGTTTCAGAGATGTTGATATCGAGAAAAAAATATATCAATATAATTTTAATTGGTTATTTATAAAGGTATTGTTTCACAAAACGATATATCGAAAGGAAAATATCGATTTTCGGTACATCGGAATTTGATATTTTATGTTTTAAAGGACTTGACAAATGTAAAATTGCTTGGAATATTACGTATTGAGGACACGAAGTGCTGCATAATGATGTGACGCCTGTTTTTGGTGCGTGTTGCCAAAGTAAACATAGTAATTTTTAAATTAAATTCTTGTATTCAAAACAGAGCTTATTAAAAGAGCATTTTAAAAATATTTATTTCCGATAACTGGAAAAATATTTTGATTTCCATAAAATCGTTGAAATTTATCGACGATTTATATCGACATACCGTTGATATAATATCGTCATTTCAATATATCGGTATTTTTTTGAACATCCATACGCCGCACTCCAGTTATCACTAATCACGACTAACCGACCGAGTTGAAGAAACATATTTTTTAGTTCCCATGTTAGTATGTATGAATAAAAAATTATATATTTTAAACCAGTTAAAGTCATAATACTTGGGTTTCACTTCGTGAAGTTGGGCACACTATAAATGGCACATCCAAGATAATAAGGAGCTGCATACCATCTGGACTCTGAAAAGGTGCTCAGAAATTGAGTCGCGCTAATAGGTCGGACCACGAATCATTGCTGATCTGGTTTCCTCGTCACTTGAGTGTGAGACAGCGCAGTGGACGGCGACCGAGGACCCTCCCTATCAAGTGGAAATACTCTCACGAATGCAGCAATACTGAATTATACGTAAGCAGAAGTTACTTTGTACGCCAGGCCGACAAAAAATAACATAATGAAAACGTACGTAAGCTATCTTACAGGCAGGGCCGTCGTTAGGGGTGTGCGACACGTGTATCCGCTCAGGGCCTTGCGACAGATAAAAAAAATATATTCTATAAAAATATTTAAATATGTAGTCTTCGCTTGGTTGTGAATTATATATTACACGATACAATTTATGTATTAAACATTTATATTTGTAAAATATAAAACTTATCAATAAATGTAAAGCGCAAGGCGCGGGCGCTCGAGATCAGAGCATGTTGTTGGAAAGGTGATTGCGTTGTGGGAAGGGAGGGATCAACTAGTGTGGAAGGGAGGGGCCTCGCTAAAGTTCACGCACCTACCTGGCCTCGCTTTCGCTACGGACCCCGCTGCTTAAAACAATTTAAATTAAACTGAATAAATTAATTTTTCAAGTGGACAGGCTCAAGCATTGGAAGGACAACGTGGAAAATCAAATTAAAAACGAATTAACCTTGATAATGACTGCAGGCATTGCAAACTAAAAAATGTTTTCATACTATATAATTGCTGGGTAGGATTTTTTTATCAACTCGAAGATAGATACTGTAGTGCTTCCATAACAACGCTGGTTTGCTTCCAAAATCTTCTCAATACCTAAACACGGGTGTAGGGCTTTACGAACGTAGTTCACAATACATTTTTTTCTACGCGCCACTGTAGATTGATTATGAATTTTATAGAGGACGCAAAACGGTTTATGAAGCCATCATCCTGTAGCTCGTAATTTCACGAAAATAATAATAATAATACTTGAAAGTTTCTACGAGCAAACGCGTCCGCGTAAACGAACACCAATCAAAGTGACACA
Organism: Clitarchus hookeri; assembly: GCA_002778355.1. NCBI lineage: Eukaryota > Metazoa > Arthropoda > Insecta > Phasmatodea > Phasmatidae > Clitarchus > Clitarchus hookeri. The sequence continues at coordinate 47,478 of NQII01005648.1, read as the reverse complement.
AATTGGAAAATTACTTTTCGTGCTTGTCAACTTCGAAGAGACGTATTTACAAAAAGATTTAGTAGTGGGGATAAAAACTTCTATACAGACCTGTATAAATATACCGTCTTGCACTGTGTCAGGATGAGAAAACTGGGAATTCATCATTCCTGTACACATGTCTCGTTTATGTACCAAACTTGAACACTGCATTTAATAAACTGATTTTTTTGTCATTGCGATGCATGTGTCTGATAAATTGATTTTTATTTTGCAGTAAACAGGTTTCGTGAGTTTTGGCATTGCCACTGCTGGACAGAAATCAATCCCAATAAAAATTACAATGTTACCACAATGTTATGATATAAATTTGTGGTATCACGTGTAATATTGATGCTTTAATTACATGCTCAGCAATTTTATCTTCTTATTTTGCGACGTGAGCGCGAAACAACGTCAATAATTTCCACAGGTCTCTACTCCGCAAGGGGTGCATAATAGTAAGGTTCACAACGTCCCCTTGGATTGCATGTTTTGTACTTGTAATTTATATGTTCTTGACACCTGCAAGTTATTCTTCGACACTTGACTTACATTCATGTGATGATTATATGATAAATATAACACGCGAATAACGTAATTATTTACTTATCTGCAAGTGTCCTTACATACCTCAGTTTGTTGTCAAATTGACGAGCCTTCGAACTGACTTAAAAATAATTGGACTGCCAAAGAGTTTGTTTGCATTTAGCGCCTCGGTGTTATTTCGCGAAATATGATAAGGAAAAACGTACGTGCGTGCTATAGCGTTACTCCTGACTCACGCAGGGCCACGTAAATAATGAGAAATTATGTCATTACAATTTTGCACTGTAATTTAGAGTCAGGACACCGTAATTTGTTTTTTAAATTCTTAAACATGGAGGAGTTACTTTTAATCGATGCAAAGCGTGGGAAATTACGAATCTGCAAGTGTGAAAATAATGAGCTCTTTATTCATACAAAATGTATAATACCTCTTTAAATTTCAGTTTTTTTTAAAGAGAGCGTATTTATTACATGGATTGGGAAAATAAATTTCAGGGGGTCTTGAAATTCCAGTATCATTGAATAAAGCCAGTTCAGGGATGTGTTTGCGCACAGTTATAATGCGCATTTTACTTGCATCCCTCTTAAAAAAAACCCGCAAGTCATGCAAGGGTTCGTAGTTCAAGGCTTTGGCCCGCATATTCCGCGTGCCGTAAACAAGGCGCAGTTAGGTGGCATTTATTGCCTGCGGTGTTAACTCAGTGCTATCAGACACGTGACGCAGGCTGACTGGCCACGACGAAGTACTATAATGAGTTGTTACATACATTTTGAACGTTAGACAAGAACTGAATTTATTACCGAACATGTAATGGCGTGAAGACACAATTTTATATTCGCAGTCAAAGAGTTCAGTGATCTCTGACTAACTGATGAGTTGTCTCTGTATAAGAAATGGAACCTAATGCGTTTGGTGATGAGACAGTTTTGCTGACTCGCATTAGGGAGGTCGTGAGTTCGATGTCAGCTGCCTGCACTGGGAATGAGTTTCCACGAGTGTTTTTCCATCCTCACTTGAGGAAAATGTCGAAGTTCCTTACTAACGACCATATCCAATCCATCGGTTTTATATTAAGATAGTAGTTTAGCTTCGGTGCACGAAAGAAAAAAATAGAAGCGGGATATAAAAATTGTAATACAAGAAACACGTTTTTTTTAACATACGTACAAGAACCTACCAAACCATTACGCGAATGACTACGCCACAGTAAAAGAGTTTGTGCATATAATAACTTGACCTTTTTTTTATAGGAACACTACCACGTTAAAATATAATAACATTCCCAACATATAGGGTTGTTTGTCTCCATAACACGGCAATATAGGAACTTTCCCCTCTTTTACAGAATCACCGTAGATAATAACTTTTTAAATTTATGTTTTCAAAGCAACATGTAATGTTCAGGAATGAGTATTTTTGCACGTCACGTGCATGGTTTACAAAATACTCCTTCTTTGCCCAGTTTGCCTCGTCGTAACGAAAACTGTGAAACTCTGTTTCCTTCCTTTCAGCTGCTTTTGTGTATACCAATACAACTGAAAACCTGTGTAAAAAACATTTTATTCAAATAACCTAACTCCGCTACGCTGGGGCTGCATATTTCTCCCACCAAGCTTATTGTTTGTCTTAGATATGCGTAAATCTCGCTTTCTGTCTCTTGATACAGCAGAGGATATTTTTATATTGCTATAGGAATTATTACCAGATGCCAATTATTACTATATTCCAATTTCTGTATGCTTTTGCTACTACAGGGACTATCTTTACTTCTTTTCAAGGCCTTCAAAAGGCATTCATTATTCACTAAATGTTTAGCATATTACATAACTTTTCGTTGTGTTAATTAAATAATCATTTATAAAACTAGGTTTTAAGTTGTTTATTATTTCAATATTTATTTATTGAATTAATTTAGGTATAGTTACTATGGCCATAGAGCAAAATTACTTAAAAATAAAACGCGTTACAGGAATTGAAAAAAAATTCAAGATGTCACAAATCAAAAACCTTAGGATGCAGCTCAAAATAATACTACCTATGTTTTAGTATGTCATAAATCATATTTCTTGGAAATGTATTATGCGGTTCACCCGTATTTCAACGCTACTTTTTGAGATAAAATTAAAGTAGAAATAGTCTAATGGTAAACCCTTACCGCAAGTATGAACCAAGTGTTGTAGTTCTAAGAAATTCTATCAAACCACTCCTATGAATTCAGTAAACTTTAGCCAAAACCAAACTTTGTGCACAAATAACTTCTTTAAATTTGCGTGAATCAAGATTTTAAAATAAAATTATCTTGTTTACGTGGAATTGTTTTATTTACACTAAAAACATCATAAACGCTATTTTCAAAGCGATTTTGTATTTGCATCAAGTTCTCATCGATGTATTGTCGGGAAACAATTAAATAACTCTGAAATCCAGAAAAAGAAATGTCTCTCGAACAGCCTTAATGTCGTTGATATGCTATCCCCTGCGCGCTACATTTTGAGACATGCCGTATCACAAACAACTGAAATACTGTACCTACAAAATTTCGCTTGTGCGCCTAAAGCAGTTTCCTCGTGAATATTGACAACATATAGATACAGTACGTACTGAAAAAATTCTGCAACTAAGGATGGACACTCGTCAGTCAGTCATCCGTCTGTGTCTTCATCCGTCAGTTGAAAGCGATTCACAACAATCCGTCGTCCGTTAATCCTCCTGTACTGCAAAAATTCAGCGTGGCAACTTAACATCGTGATATTTCTTTAGTTGGAGGTATGTAAATTTTAGTTTGAAATATATTTTCAAAAGAGAAACATTTTGGGGAAATAATTATTTTACGTGATAAGAATTTATTCTGAATTATTATTTACACTTTAAATTCCTGAATTTACCACCAAAGGTAATTAAGCACATATCCACCACCTCGCATGTTTATTAAAGTGTGTGTTCACGTCTACGAAATATCGTCAGAAGGTGGTGGCCCATCCGTCCGTCGAAAGTCAAAGTTTGAGAAATATTTAACGGATGGACGGAGAGAAAAAAACTTGCCTTGCGATTGGTTGAAGATCACGTGACCGCCGGACGGACGGGTGATTGACGGATGCAATGGATGGTTGTGAGTCCAGCTTATGTACAGGATGATGCAACTCCGGGTTGAAGTTGCATAATGGCGGCAAATAAAAAGCTGCCTTATCGGCACAGGAAATTCTTAATGCAGTCTAGCGCCGGCGACGAGCAATTAAGAGAGTTTTCCTGCATCGACAGGCTACATTTTGTCACACTCAACTCTGCATTAATGGCCGTTATGTTTTATCCACTGGTACACCGACTGAAGCATTTCGAAACAGCGTGCGACGGGGAAAAATGTTTACACACTCCCCACCGCCCTAGAGACGAGCACAATTAAACTAATAAACTTGCGTACTGCACACTTCTGCGCTGTCCTCATCAACGATGGATAATTTATCGAGGAGTTCATCATTTATCGACAGAGGAGGGAAAAAAAATCCCGTCAGGAGAACTGTGTTAGAATTCTAATTCGAACAAGCTTACCAGCCCGCAAGCCAGCCAATAAGAGATATCTCGCAGTATATAGTCAACAATCATACACAGGGCTCGCTCCTAGAGCATTGCGCAGCCAATCAGAGAAGGGGCACACGCACATCAAAGGAACCTCCACGCCATTTTACCTTTATGCACTTATCTACTCTGTTGCTCTGCCTTGCCATTTATGTATCCTTCTACCACGCGAATGGTCTATTCGCGATTTTTTTTTCACACTTTTCAAATCAAACGGGGACCGCGGTGGTGAAGTGGTTAGACTACTCACCCCCCCACGAAGGCGAACCGGGTTCGATTCCCAGCGGGGTCGCCCCCCGGTATTCGCGTGTGGGAATCGTGCTGGCGATGCCGCTGGTCGGTAATTTTTCTCGGGGATCTCCCGTTTCCCCCGCCCTTACATTCGGCGCTGTCCATACTCACCTCGCTTCCCCCTCATCGACACTCAAGACCTCGATGTTAGGAGCCGCCCAAATTTCATCTTCTTAAAATAAAACCTTTGAAAAAACACCCTGTTTGGTTGCTTCAAAAATATGTACTTTATCACAAGCCTTGTTTACTTCTGTTGACATAAAATACCTTATTTTTGGTTAAACTGAACTTTTACTTATACTTCATCTACAAATTAAAACATTTCATTTATAACTAATATGAGTAAATACAGAGCGAATATAGGTGGGTTATTAATGACTAGTAAAGAATAGTTCTTATGCAAAAAATTATTACACTGAGTGCGCACGAATGCTATTTGGTATATTTGTCTAAGCTTTGTTTGCATGGGGAGGAGGAATATCCTGGATGTAAAACTTTACCAGGGCTTCAGAAAAGTTGGAAGTGACCGTGAATGGCGTGTAAAATTAAAAATAGCCCTTTTTCGGTGACCCCAAATTTAAAATTACCCTTTCGAATAACCGTTGCATTAGGTACGGCATATTTAACAGTAAGTGTTCGTTTTAAAGCATGCGCACTCAGGGGCACAAAGTTATTTTAACAAATTTTGTTTTCAAAAGTGTTTATCCTAAAAGTCACCATGAAATTAAATAACCAATTGTTGTTGGCTGTTGTAAAAGCGTACGCTGCAGAATTTATTACTCCCGAAGGTGGGAGTACGAAACCGAGGACACTAAGGTAAATAGTCCTATAAGCCCTTATCCAACCCAACGCTTCATATTTTTGCGAACTGGGTAAAGTATTTTAATGACGGCATACTCTCCAATTGGACTTTTCTTATCACTACTATCGTTTGACGCTCGCTCTAATCCTATATCAGGGGTCACGGTGTCTGAGTGGTTAGACTGCTCGCCTCCCACCTAGGCGAACCGGATTTAATCCTCGGCCGGTTCACTCCGGATTTTCGCAAGTGGGAATCGTGACGGACGATGCCGCTGGTCGACGGGTTTTCTCGGGGATCTCCCGTTTACTCCGCCCCTTCGTTCCGGCACTGCTCCATACTCACCTCACTTCACCCTCATCGGCTTTGAAGACCTCGATGTCAAGAGTCGCCTAAATATCTTCACTCACTGACTATTCCTATATCAAGGAAGTAACAAGCGATTGGATGAAGAATCCCGGAAAAACTAAAAATGAACTAAATCGCTCCCATCGCATATGAATGCATTTCAAAAATATTTTCAGCTCAACATTATTTTCAGAAGGAAATAAAAAATTCATCCTTACGTTCAAAAGAAAACATTTTTACTTGCACGGAAACATAAAGATAATCATTTTTCGTCTAGCGCGCTTGGGAAATTCTTTGCATTTATGTGCAACTGAATCGAATATAAAAAATAGAGGCCTATGAAAACTTTGCGTTTTGTATTTGATGATACGTTATATTTTAAGTACGTGTTCCGTTGCAATACGCGTTCCATTGGACTGTGTTTCATTAGACACAAACTTGGTATCTATGTCCCAAAGAATAAAGACTCCAAAATTATATGAGCCTGAATCATGTTGAGTCTTCTCAGAAGGAGAATGGCTTCACATGTAGGTATCAGCCAATGAACAGATGAGGCTGGAGCGAGTACATACAGACCCACGCTCTAAATCTGAATTAGTAACTTCAATCCGTAGAATTATTTTACTGAATGTTCAGTTAATCAGCTGTTACCTACCACACTCTTAATACGAATCAGTGGAAAACCACTGATTCGCAGTGAAATTCAACTACTCAAATAAGTGAATATGGCTCCATTTAAAATCAGTGGAAAACCACTGATTGTTTTAGTGAAAAAATTTCACTGATTGAATTAGTGACGTGAAACAATTTCATTAATTGAATAATGGACGGCCAAATGCAGCGGCACATTAAATATTGTTTTTTATTAAATTTAACCAAATAATTAAGATAAATAAATATATTTACGATAGTTTACTATTTACATAGTATTGCGCAAAGTACATATGAATGCACTCTCCCCCACATTACATGCAGCTTAAATCTGCAAACAGAGCGCTGTGATTATTACATGAAAACGTAATGAAATACGTAAAAACGGAGTGAAAGACTGAATGTTCATGTTAGCTCATAAAATGGTGTTTTGAAATACGAAACACATTTTAGAAAGTATTTTGTATTGGTTTAATTAGTTTATGTTTTGTTATTTCATTTAAAACACGTAGATTAACGACCATTTTCAAACGTTGTTTGACGGCCATTTTTAGGTGCTGTTTAACTGATCCATCAGTAAATAAACAAATTACTGAAAATCAGTGAAAAAAATTACTGATGAATAAGTGAAAAATGTCACTGAATCAATAAGTAAACCAAACTGGCATTTTTTTCACTGATTCACCAGTTAAATTCACTGAAGTGACTGTCGAATCAGTCAGATACTGTTAACTGATTGCAACAGTGAAATGCTTACGGTTTCATATTTAGAGTGCAGCGAATTATTGGAATGAAGTTTCACTGCCAGGTCAATGCAATTCACCAGGAACCAGTATGCATCACGGTTTAATAATTGAATATCAGCAACTAAAACGATCAGTAGGAGTTTACTATTTCAACTGGAAACAGACATGCAGTCAATTTCGCTGATTTGGAACAGTTTTAAATGTTTCTACCTGAGAGTGTGGTTCTGTAAAGTCAAAGGTGATGTCAAAAAAGAATGCGAAACTTGCAGGTGTCTATAAAAAAAATTCAAATCCTTGCCCGAAAAAAAAAAGCAAGTCACTTCATTTACACTATTAGCAGGGAACAGTGATATCTATCAGTTAAATAATATTCACTGAAAACCATTTGATAAGCTGCTGCCGACTAAGAATCAAGTAAATGAACTGGGAACAAGTGACTTGTAGCAGTGGGATTCTCGACATTCAGTGGGAATCACAAGTAAATCAGTAAAATTCAGCCATCAAATTAATTTGTCATCTGGCACTGATTAACGGTAGAGCCATTTTCGCAGGTTTTTACTGATCTGGCTCAGTTCACACAGTTTCAGGTTTAGAGCGTGTTGAGTGTCTCATAGCAAAATCCGTCAAGAGCAGAAAAAAAAAAAAAGTAACTGGTAGGAAATCCAAGGATTAAACTTAAAGCATGTGTTTTCAGTGCTATCTAAAGCTTCATCTACGTCGTGTTTGAATCTGAAGCATTCCTGCAATCGTTCTCGCGTTCATTTCAAACGCCGCTTCAGCCGCCTCTGCACACGCAGAGGAACACAAAGGCGCGCGAATGGCAGTTTGTCGTCGCAACAATGGCCGCGCTCACGCCGGGTCGTAATTCCGCTGCCGCGAGTTTTACGACATCCTCAGCAGAAGGACGCGCGCCTCTGAAAATGGTTACCAACACTTCATCGCTCGCGGGGAGAAGTGCGCGCCTGCGCCAGCAGTCACAAGTTCGGTCGAAACAAATGTTCGTGAAATTGTTCTCTCCGGAGAAGCGTTACGTAAGAACACGTTTAAAACTATTCTCCTAAACGGGACTTGCCCTCTACCATAAACCATCTCTCTCTCTCTACGTTACAGGTCAACATGTTTCATGTAAATACGTATGACTGATAAGACACTACTACACAAAAAAGTGATTTTAGTCGTTTAAAAACACAGTAAAAATGTATGTACTCGTTACACAATTCCTTGGAAACTTTTTGCCAAATATTATTATGTAACTCAACACAGCTGAAATATTGTAGACTTACAATACAGTAGTTCAGAAAACATACAAAATGTTTTATGTAAGTAGCTCAATGTCTATAATATACTTGAAATCTATAACACTTCATTGTTAAAATTCAACATTAGTTTTACAAATTCCACAGCACTAATGTTTTGTGAAATTTACTCTAAATTTATTTATGGGACTACAAAAATATCTTTGACAACCAGTCACTAAAGAATTCCCTATAAAATAAACAAAAAAATTACAGTGTACTACTCTGGCGATTCAAGAGAATACACTGATGATAATTTCTCATAACGTGACACCACGTGTCGAAACTTACTTGATAATTTAATAACAATCAGTCAGTGAAATTCTGCTATTGAAACAATCAGCAGGATTTCAACGAGTCCAGTGAAAATTCTTCAATGGTTTTCACTCAATCACTCACGTGGAGAAAATCATGCTGTAAATTTTAACTCTGTGGTATTGTGTTGTGGAAAGTAACTACTGAATACATTGTATCTTAATTGTAATGTCTGAATGTCAAGGCCTTTTCATAGGCTTCTTGCAACACTGTAACAGGAAACTGGAACTTGAGGAACGCGAAGAAAATATAACTTCGAGGAGAGATAATAAATCGATCACTGCATTGGTATCTGCTTGAATTATTGCCTTATGTCGGACACTTGGAAGGCACTTACGTCTAGATATGTACTGTTTCCATTATTTATTTCTGGTATTGTTTTCATTCCTCGAAATTCTACGGCAACTCTGGCTAACCACGCGGCTCTTCTGAGTGCAGCTCACACCTGTCGGAAAACACTAGTATACATATTCATAAGAACTATACCCAAGATCGTAATTGACCCCTGCTAAGCTTAGTAACAGGTATTTTAGACACGTCTTCAATTGCTGGGCTTCAGCCTGTGAACAGTGTCTCCACACTAATCTAACTCTCTTGTGACGCGGGAGAATACGAAAACTGTGAAGANCCTGTCGGAAAACACTAGTATACATATTCATAAGAACTATACCCAAGATCGTAATTGACCCCTGCTAAGCTTAGTAAGAGGTATTTTAGACACGTCTTCAATTGCTGGGCTTCAGCCTGTGAACAGTGTCTCCACACTAATCTAACTCTCTTGTGACGCGGGAGAATACGAAAACTGTGAATCAGACAGCAAAAAGAGACTAAAGGGCGTGTCGGTTCCTTTGATGTGAGCGCACCCATTCTCTGATTGGCTGCGCGAGGCTTCGGGAACGGGCACGATTCTGATTAGGTACCACGCTGCGAAAAGCTCCCTATTGGTGGGGCTGCCAACTGGCGAGTGGGTTACCAGGCGCTGATTGGCGAACGGCGTTCCAACATGTTGCTGGCCGGTGACGCCATTTTGCTGACGCGTGCGGCTGGAGTTCGCGATACGAGCAACTGCTTCACCTCGGTGTTCTTAAGTAATTTGTGGTTAAGCTGGCGAACGAACGGATTGCCCGGAATTCGACAAAAGTCAGTTCGTATGGGTAGCCTGGCTCCCATCGACTACATAACCCGGTGATCGCCTGTTTACATATACATCCATGTCATCGACCAACAAAAGAACGTCGCAACAAGTACTCGCCAGGTAGAAGAAGAGTACCTTGTACATATCGTCATGGTCTTGCTAGGAACGAGTCTACACGTTGCACGTCTTGGCGAAGTCACTTACTTGCAAGGCCGCGGCCTGAGATCGTAAATAAATGGGGTGGTTATCATTGTCCTAGCGAAGGTATTAAGTTTTCTCATAGAGCATTTTCAAATGCATGTGTACACTACACGGGTATAGTCTATTGGCGGTTTCTTCGCACTTTTGAATCAAACGTTTGAAAAATCATCCTATGTATGACCTGCTTTGTTGTTTTAAAAATGAATCGTGTATCACAAGCGTTTTATATTTGTGTTAACTTACTTATTTCTGGTTAAATTGAATTTATTTTTCATCCGTAAAGCATAATATTAAAACTATAATTAATATGAATAAAACTGGGAGAAAATAGGTGTGTGTGTAATGCCTAGTAAGAAATAATTATTATGGAAAATATTGTTACACTGAGTGGGCTCGAATGGTGTCCCTTTGGTGTAATTTTACAGACTCGATTAGGCTTTGTTTGAATGAGGCGGAGAAATATCCTGGAAGTAGAACTTTAGCAGGGCTCCAGTAAAGTTGGAAATAACCGTGAATTGACTATATAAGCGAATTAGTCTCCAGAGAATAAATTGTCTTAATGTCTCCCGAGGAGGAGGCTGTTTTGGTTCACGGTTCTGAAAGCCTTGCTTAGTATGTTCTCTCTGCTCACCGCGCAAAAACTAACAATTTTGTGGATTTAATGACCAGAAATCACGCCAGTAACATAACAATAGTTGACTAGCACGCCTGTTACCTACCGCAATGGGCACGGTACTAAGAGAGGTCGTTTCGCCCCTCGAGATCACTACGACGAAGTGTCCCGTTCAGCGACAAGCCGCGGAAAGAGGTACCGCGGTAAACAAGACGTGCGCACAGCCGGTAAAGTATAGCATTGACGACCACAGCACGTCGCCGCGCAGGCTCGGCAAGGTCGGGCGCTCGCGGGGGACAAAAACTGCAGTCGACCGGCGCTCAGCTTTCATTGAT
>NQII01005648.1:0-28395 GCA_002778355.1 Clitarchus hookeri | reverse complement strand
AACTGAATACTTTTCAAACAAATACCATGAAAAAAATTGTGCTCATGATTGCATCACTTAAACGCAAAGGCTGATAGAATTGCATTTACAGTGAAGTTGAAATCAAATTACGCAAAACAGTTAAGTAATCTTAACTCGTTCTCGTCGGAGTTTCACGAGTTCACTACTAGTAGGTGTTTTGGAATTGTACGTATACCGCGAAAAATGATGGTAAATTTTCCTGATATCTGTAAGGTAATATTCGAGGATCTCGTAGGGAAAAGAAACTGTGCTTTACATGGAAGGTAAAATTACCTCACTCTTCACAATCTAAACTTGAAACAGTGAGAATCGAACAAAATCAGTGAAAACAGGCAGAATTAAGCAATTCATAATCAGTGCCAGGTAACTAATTAATATAGTAATGTCAAGAATTACACTGCTATAAACACTTGTTACCAGTTAATTTGCTCGATTCGCCNGTAACTAATTAATATAGTAATGTCAAGAATTACACTGCTATAAACACTTGTTACCAGTTAATTTGCTCGATTCGCCGGTCAGCAGTAGCTTATCAATTGACTTTCAGTGAATGATATTTCACTGATTGATATCACTGATTCGGACTTGGAATGAAATAAAACTAATATACATGAGAGTAAAATATCGCGTGGATGTACGAGAAAATTGCGTATAAGACGCGCGTAGGACCTTCCTGAGCATTTTCTGAACATTGTCTCAACAGTTCGATGAGAAGTTTGAAACGAAACAAGACGTCATGTTGGACAGGTGATCGAACTCATATTCGTCACGCAAGCTTAATAACAAAGCAAAATCTAATGATTGACACGATGAAAAGTATAAAATACAATAATTAATTATAAACAAAAGAAAATTTCTGCCGCATAACTAAAAAGAAAACTTTTTAGACAGTTTGACATATACTCAGGGAAAATTTAGGCTAACTTTTTTTTGTGAACATAGTAGTACAGATGTAATTCCTCAGATTACCTCCCGTAATTTCAAATCTTTGCTCGCATGTTCAAATCTTGACTAAAGTAACTTTTTAACATGTCTGTAAATACTTTTTTTCAGTGTACAGAATGACTAGTATGTTGGGAAAAATACTGATCGTATTGTGGTGGTAAAAGGTACAGCAGAAACAATTGCAAGCANCAGAATGACTAGTATGTTGGGAAAAATACTGATCGTATTGTGGTGGTAAAAGGTACAGCAGAAACAATTGCAAGCATATTTTTAGTGCACAAAAATAACAAGGTAATTTTTTATACCAAATGATTTACATTAAAAGATCCAGAAATTCGCGGTACTTAAAGAAATTTTACAAAACTTAGTGGTTTTGTCTGTGTTTCTTATATTCACTCATTGAAATTTATCCGTTTTCTACCAGAAACTTCAAGCAAAAAACAAAAAGAAATTTGTCAGCAAACACTTTGTAAATATTAAAAAGTAACATTTGCAGTTTACATGGAGGCATAGTCTTATTTTTTATTAATTCTTTTTTGAGAAGGATTACTTTCACTTGTGTAGTGCAGATTAATATTAAGAATCAATGGGAAAAACGTAACAAACATCCGCTAAGCAGAATTCACTGTAGCGTAACAGATCGCGCGATGGCTTAAGACTAAAATATTTGTATAAAAACTAGGACGGATCATGCACAAGCGCCTTCCAAGGTTGCTGAATACCACATTCCGTTCACAAAACATTGTACCTTCACTGTGCGACTGTACGTAGGATGGATGTGTTTACTATTTTACGTTATGCTGTTACTGTCATTTAATTTTACCGGCGTAGGGCATACTCCCTATCTTGTCCCTGAATATTTCTACACTAGTGCAAGGTATATTTCTCTTAAAGTTGAATAATAATCCCTTATGTAAATTTACAGAATTCCTGTTGGGTGAATTTCCCTTGATTTACACGTAAAAGATTTTTCCCGCAATTTCATAAATATGAGTTAGTAATTCTCGCATGTTTTCGATACCATGTTTGTACTTGGGTTTAGCNCATAAATATGAGTTAGTAATTCTCGCATGTTTTCGATACCATGTTTGTACTTGGGTTTAGCTTTATGCGGGTCAAAGTTTTAAAAGTATTTGAATTAAGTTTTGGTGGCTCTTGCATTCGTCATATTCAAGAGAACAGCGGCAATTACAAACATCCGGTAACTGTTACTGCTACCTTGAAGATAGCGACTGTAATTTACGTTGAAATGTTTTGATATACTAAATGACTATGGTTATTGAACCTTAAAAGCCAATTACTTTTTATATATAGTTATATTTTTATATAGTTATCTCCAATAAATTAAAAATAAATAAGAAAGTATAAGATGAGAGATATAAAAAACTTTGTAGGTTTGCTACTCGATGTAAACACATGGGAGGAATAATATATTATTTATTTCCTAAAAAATTAAAATTATTTAAAATTGGCACGTTTATTATTTTATCGCTATATTAAAAACATACGAAGTCACGCACTTTCTATTAACTTTTACATAAATCTGGCAAGCAAGAGTATACGAATTATATGCGTACTTATAGAAACGATGAATTAATTTCGCACATCGCATTGAGGCAATTCGGAGATTGCTAAAGTAATTAAATGCCGAATTACATCTACAGCGTAAACTTAACCTTATTGGATGCCAGATATTTTTGAAATAACAGAAAACTTCGAGTTAAACAACGAAGGCCATAACCTGCAAAGTGTTATCTCATTTTGTAAAAATTCCCGCCTCTCGCATTTTTTTTATAACTGAAGCGTATTTCTGTTTCGCCGACTAATGCACGTAACGTAACGAAAAATTATTCGGCTATACGTTTTCGAAAATAATGACCATTCAACTGTAAAATTTCAGTAACCTCTTGTTAAATCAATTTTTTTCATGGATCACGGCATAAGGTTCTTTTCTAGGACACTGCCTGACCGACGGGAAATAATGATTCGCGTTCGGGGTTGCTTGGCTAGGCGTTATGTCACCAACTGAGTTTCGCCAAATGTTTTGACATGACTCTACATACATTGGGCGCTCACACCCTTTTACCCTTCACCACCATAGACTGATTACGCGCAGTCATTTAACGTTGATGAGGTCGAAGAAATTAAGGGTAGAAAGTGCATGCCAGTTTGGCAACAGCCAATATTCAAGTCCCGGCACTGATTTTTTTGTCACTATAACTTAAAAAAATCACATGGCTTCGGCTCGCAGTTAGCACATTGTCTACTTAGATACGTACTTTAAAGTTTTATAACATTTTCTTTGATAAAGTTTTAATGCAGTTAAGAATATATTGAAGTTGCGTACAAAGTCATAAAATCGTGAGTCTGTTATAAAAGCCAGACGTAGAAAAACGTACACCTTACTACCTGATCACGTTATATTAAAATTTCTAATGCAATGAGAAGAAACAGTGTTCGTAACATGTGCAGGTGACATATCTTTGCAATTTTGACGAACCCACACCCATACAATGTGCTAAATGCAATACATTCATTATTTACGCATACTTCAATAAACTTTTGTCGTTATTTCATGCACTACTAAAAATGNCAGAATGACTAGTATGTTGGGAAAAATACTGATCGTATTGTGGTGGTAAAAGGTACAGCAGAAACAATTGCAAGCAAATTTTTAGTGCACAACAATAACAAGGTAATTTTTTATACCAAATGATTTACATTAAAAGATCCAGAAATTCGCGGTACTTAAAGAAATTTTACAAAACTTTGTGGTTTTGTCTATTTTTCTTATATTCACTCATTGAAATTTATCCGTTTTCTACCAGAAACTTCAAGCAAAAAATAAAGAGAAATTTGTCAGCAAACACTTTGTAAATATTAAAAAGTAACATTTGCAGTTTACATGGAGGCATAGTCTTATTTTTTATTAATTATTTTTTGAGAAGGATTACTTTCACTCATGTAGTGCAGATTAATATTAAGAATCAATGGAAAAAACGTAACAAACATCCGCTAAGCAGAATTCACTGTAGCGTAACAGATCGCGCGATGGCTTAAGACTAAAATATTTGTATAAAAACTAGAATGGATCATGCACAAACGCCGTCCAATGTTGCTGAATATCGCATTCCGTTCACAAAACATTGTACCTTCACTGTGCGACTGTACGTAGGATGGATGTGTTTACTATTTTACGTTATGTTGTTACTGTCATTTAATTTCACCACACGGCGTAGGGCATACTCCCTATCTTGTCCCTGAATATTTTCTACACTAGTGCAAGGTATATTTCCTTTAAAGTTGAATAATTATCCTTTATGCAAATTTACAGAATTCCTGTTGGGTGATTTTCCTTTAATTTACACGTAAGAGAATTTTCCCGCAATTTCATAAATATGAGTTAGTAATTCTCGCATGTTTTCGATACCATGTTTGTACTTGGGTTTAGCTTTATGCGGGTCAAATTTTTAAAAGTATTTAAATGAAGTTTTGGTGGCTCTTGCATTCGTCATATTCAAGAGAACAGCGGCAATTACAAACATCCGGTAACTGTTACTGCTACCTTGAAGATGGTGACTGCAATTTACGTTGAAATGTTTTGATATACTAAATGACTTTGGTTATTGAACCTTAAAAGCCAATTACTTTTTATATATAGTTATACTTTTATATAGTTATCTCCAATAAATTAAAAAAGAAATAAGAAAGTATAAGATGAGAGATATAAAAAACTTTTTAGGTTTGCTACTCGATGTAAACACACGGGAGGAATAATATATTATTTATTTCCTAACAAATTAAAATTATTTAAAATTGGCACGTTTATTATTTTAATCGCTATATTAAAAACATATGAAGTCACGCACTTTCTATTAACTTTTACATAAATCTGACAAGTAAGAGTATACGAATTATATGCATACTTATAGAAACGATGAATTCATTTCGCACATCGCATTGAGGCAATTCGGAGATTTCTAAAGTAATTAAATGCCGAATTACATCTACAGCGTAAACTTAACCTTATTGAATGCCAGATATTTTTGAAATAACAGAAAACTTCGAGTTAAACAACGAAGGCCATAACCTGTAAAGTGTTATCTCATTTTGTAAAAATTCCCGCCTCTCGCATTTTTTTTATAACTGAAGCGTATTTCTGTTTCGCCGACTAATGCACGTAACGTAACGAAAAATTATTCGGCTATACGTTTTCGAAAATAATGACCATTCAACTGTAAAATTTCAGTAACCTCTTGTTAAATAAATTTTTTTCATGGATCACGGCATAAGGTTCTTTTCCAGGACACTGCCTGACCGACGGGAAATAATGATTCGCGTTCGGGGTTGCTTGGCTAGGCGTCATGCCACCAACTGAGTTTCGCCAAATGTTTTGACATGCCTACATACATTGGGCGCTCACACCCTTTTACCCTTCACCACCATTGACTGATTACGCGCAGTCATTTAACGTTGATGAGGTCGAAGAAATTAAGGGTATAAATTGCATACCAGTTTGGCAACTGCCAATATTCAAGTCCCGGCACTGATTTTTTTATCACTATAACTTAAAAAAATCACACGGCTTCGGCTCGCAGTTAGCACATTGTCTACTTAGATACGTACTTTGAAGTTTTATAACATTTTCTTTGATAAAGTTTTAATGCAGTTAAGAATATATTGAAGTTGCGTATACAGTCATAAAATCGTGAGTCTGTTATAAAAGCCAGACGTAGAAAAACGTACACCTTACTACCTGATCACGTTATATTAAAATTTCTGATGCAATGAGAAGAAACACTGCTCGTAACATGGGCAGGTGACATATCTTTGCAATTTCGACGAACCCACGCCCATACAATGCGCTAAATGCAATACATTCATTATTTACGCATACTTCAATAAACTTTTGTCGTTATTTCATGCACTACTAAAAATGCATTAAATTAATTTGTAATAGAATGAAAACCATATGGGTATAGGCTGTTCGCTGTTAACTTAGCAATTTTAAAAGCCCTGCCTAAGGTCTATTTTCTCTTTATTTTGTAGCCTGCCGCCGCCGTATGTTAAATTCCATTGTCATGGGCCTAATGATTTAACTCATGCGCAATTCAAGTGAAAACGTGAAATTGTTGGGAACCTAAATGTGTTACTAAAATTCCATGTCGTACTCTATAGCCTTAATATGTTTAAGCACAAAAAAAAGGACTTTGATTTGCCGGGAATTTAAGTATTATAATCGCAATGAAACGTCAACAACTGTAACTATTTTTCTAAGTTCGCTGCCATCTTAACTGCGAACAAGCATGTCAATTGTATGATAGCATCTATGTAGTTAACAGAGCGATTTTTTTTTTCAAAGGTTGATTCCAAAAGTGTTTACTTTACCGTGAACAGCTTTCACGTAGACATATATTCAATTTAAATCGTAGTTTCTTTGAGCTTGAAGCGACAAATNAAATGCATTAAATTAATTTGTAATAGAATGAAAACCATATGGGTATAGGCTGTTCGCTGTTAACTTAGCAATTTTAAAAGCCCTGCCTAAGGTCTATTTTCTCTTTATTTTGTAGCCTGCCGCCGCCGTATGTTAAATTCCATTGTCATGGGCCTAATGATTTAACTCATGCGCAATTCAAGTGAAAACGTGAAATTGTTGGGAACCTAAATGTGTTACTAAAATTCCATGTCGTACTCTATAGCCTTAATATGTTTAAGCACAAAAAAAAAAAGGACTTAGATTTGCCGGGAATTTAAGTATTATAATCGCAATAAAACGTCAACAACTGTAACTATTTTTCTAAGTTCGCTGCCATCTTAACTGCGAACAAGCATGCCAAATGTATGATAGCATCTATGTAGTTAACAGAGCGATTTTTTTTTTCAAAGGTTGATTCCAAAAGTGTTTACTTTACCGTGAACAGCTTTCACGTAGACATATATTCAATTTAAATCGTAGTTTCTTTGAGCTTGAAGCGACAAATTTTTTTAAACATAAAGTAAAATATAGATTTGTTTGGTAAGGTAAATACAATTTTTTAAATTAAATGTATATTTTAATTTCTGTTGGTGGCGCTGATTCCAAATTTGGTTCTAAGTACGTCTTCATATAATCGTATCACACGCGCATTAATTAGAAATTTACGTCAATGATCAAATGTAAAACAATGGAAATCCCGGAAGAAATATTAACAATAATTTCTGAGTTATAGTTATTTTCTTTATAATTTCTTGGTTAATGTAATCATACCCACAACAAAATAAATTGTTTAACCGAGTTATCGAACTTAAATTCGTTATTACACTACTTTATTTACCAAATCAAAGCACAAGATAACAATAGCTCCGTTTAGCAACATAACGGTTATTGATCGATTGTTCTGCACGTGCATTAACAATGGCGAAACATGCGAGATTTTTTCTTAAAGTAGAAGGATACATAATAANGGTTCTAAGTACGTCTTCATATAATCGTATCACACGCGCATTAATTAGAAATTTACGTCAATGATCAAATGTAAAACAATGGAAATCCCGGAAGAAATATTAACAATAATTTCTGAGTTATAGTTATTTTCTTTATAATTTCTTGGTTACTGTAATCATACCCACAGCAAAATAAATTGTTTAACCGAGTTATCGAACTTAAATTCGTTATTACACTACTTTATTTACCAAATCAAAGCACAAGATAACAATAGCTCCGTTTAGCAACATAACGGTTATTGATCGATTGTTCTGCACGTGCATTAACAATGGCAAAACATGCGAGATTTTTTCTTAAAGTAGAAGGATACATAATAAGGAAATAAAAACAATTTTCCAACCGGTTCAATTAACCATGAACGCACTGAAGCAACAGTGTTTGCTTTGCGCTTGTTTCCCGACGAAACTCTTCTCATAAAAGTTTAAACACACTTTTCACGCTGCATGCTCCCGAACAATCGTTTCCGTATGACCAAAAATAGCGCTTCCCAGCGAAAGAATTCCCGCGAATTTTTATAGAGCCATTATGCATCTCCAAGAAATAGAGCCATTCCCATTAAGACCCAAAGTCAGTCAAACTCCGTTTCGTGGCCTGCCCACAAGTAATTACAGTGGCCATTGTTACCAACTTTCGGTACGCTGTTATATTTTCCTCCAAAATTATTTTTCGGTTTTCCGAACATCGACCGTAATATATTCTTGGGCCGTAATATTTTGTAATTAACTGCCTTAAATAATCGAAACATCTGCGTATAGGTTGTTCACGGTAAAATAAGCACTTTTTAATCTCTACTTATGATCTACTTGTAAGCACATTGTGTATCCTTTCGCCATATGCAAAATCAACACTATGGTGGATCTTATCACTTTATTGATGCGTTGGTAAAGGAAAAATGTAAAATAATAATAAAAGTGAATATTTCAGAAATATTATAATCACTATACTTATCTGCATTACAAAAAATCATTGTAGTATTGATAAATGTATACCGAACACTTTTAGTTCAACGTTGAGACATGGAACTACTTTCCTTCCGCCGTTACCAACTTTATTAGGCGCATGCTAGTACGTGGGCCCGTTAAAAATACACGCAGGTAGGGACAGTGACATTTTTCAAGGCTTGATTTCTAAAGTGCTCGCTTGACCGCGAACATCCGTTTTCCGACTCGTGTTACTCTTGATTGTCGCTGACTTCAGCTTTCCGACCCCAACAATTTGTCCAAGGCCTGACCTATATCACTGATAATAGCTCATTCCAACGCCGAGTTGTTAGTGGCGTCTACCAAGCGTGCCGCTGAGTCAGTAGAGGAGCACAGCTCGCTCGCTGGAACGCTAATTGAGGACGATAACTAGCACACAAATGGTTATTTGCACAAGCGCCTACGTACAACGGAAAGTTGTACGTAAATCCACATTCTACGTAAAGCTAGTCTGTCCTTATTTACTTCAATAAATCAAGAATAAATAAATTCAAAATATTTACATTTCTCTGCATACGGGTTGTCTAATAGGCGGCCGAGAACTCTAAACCCGAATCAGTGATATCAATCAGTGAAATAAAATATACTGACAGTCAATTGATAAGCTAATCCCGACTGGCGAATCAAGCAAATTAACTGGGAACAAGTGGCTTGTAGCAGTAGAATTATTGACATTCAGTGGGAATCACAAATAAATCAGTGCAATTCAGCCAACATATTAATTAGCTATCTGGCACTGATTACCAGTCGCGCAATTTTCACTGTTTTCGCTAATTTGGCTAAATTATCAGTGTTTCAAGTTTAGAGTACAAAATGAAACATATTCACGTGCGTGTGTGCAGGGGATGGAAGTTCATACTCTAGAGAATTTTTCAGCTCATCCCTACTTGTCACACTGAACATTTTATTAGTAATTATCTAGATTGTAATATTTAATATTGTATGCCAATAAAAATTGCACAAAGAGTACACATTTTTGAATTTAATTTTTAAAAATAATGCAATTTATCAAAATTCATATTAATGTGTATAACAACCAAATGACGGAAAGTATTAATGACCGTTACCCTCAAGCAAATTTTCTGCTGTTTTTTTTCCTGTGCGCAGTTCTTGACCCGACAGATAAGCATACACGCGGTTCTTGATTTGATTGCGTTTGGACAACCTTGATCTACGTTATAGCACAAAGGGTTTCCGGTGTAGCAGTGATCGTGTAGGAGCCACGCCGCTGTGTGGGTGAAGTCAAACTGGCGGTGGCGAGAAATAAGCTTAAGTGTGACTCACAAGTCGATCTCCCCGTCGTTCGCCAGTAGCTTGTAGCCCGCTGTAGTCAACAGGTGGTGTCTTTGTCTCTGATGTGTGAGGGTAGCTGAGAGTTATAAAATACAACATAATGTTTCACGACATTTATATTGTACCCATATGCCTGTTCAGATGATTTTAAACAGCTTTGTATCTGCAACAAATCGTCCAAGTACTGCACGAACTAAACTAACTTTGCTGTTAAATATTATAACGGAAATGATCTGATTGTTTAGTAAATACGTAAATTGTGTTGTGTTGTATTAAAACTTGCAGTAAACGTAACAGAACAGCGAAAAAGCGTAAAAATTTGTTTATAATTAAAATATTTTTTTTTTCGTGAAATTAACTATAGTAATGACATGTCAGCTTCCAGATAAAGCTGTGGTAGCAGAGAGGTTCATTAAAGGTGCTTGGAATTCATTGCAATCAAGCGTCGGTAAGCGGACCATAGGTAAATGTTTAAAAGGTCATACATATCCAATCTGCGGTATGTATATCTCATATAACATATCCTGTGCACTGCGTCGTTCCCTGACACAAAAATATTATTTTCACGAGGCCTCTGAGAAATGTATGTAATCTGAGGCATTCAGTTCATGATAATTGGCTATTGCTATGGCTTTAAAAGTTTCGCAATGCTATGGAAAACTCTTGTATTTTTTGCAAGATTATCATATGAAGACGAGAAGGGTTCTTAGTGCCACTTTTCCACATTTAGTTGTACTTTTTGGTTAATTTAGCACACAAAGAGGGGAACTCTTATTTGGTTAACCCAACAACACAAAGCAGAGGCATTAGCAAGTAATAATTGAAAAAAAAAAAAGACATGAAAAATATTCCTGTGCGTATTACACCAAAATAAAGCACAGAACCAAACGCGAAAGAGTTTAGATTAGGTATAAATCCAGGTTCTGTTATGTTTTACAAGTTATTTTGTCTACCATAATGTTGGCATCTGGTAGCGCACATGTTTTAAATTAAATTTTATATTTGCTAACACATATTATGATAGAAACGTGAATATGTTTTATTCCCAGCAAAGGCCTAAGTATTATGCGTCATGGTAATAATAAAATTTTAATAAAATTTTATATCATTAAATTTTGATACTTCATGATAAATACACAATCTGGTTTACGACGTTGGTTGGTTGACAGTTAATACGGCGATATTTTCAACCTATTATAAACTAGCTTAAAATATTTTGAAAAATACGTTTTATATATTTTATTACATCCTTTCACGGCTTCCAAGTAGACGGAATATGCGCTCGTATGTAATTACCTATAAACCATTCATCATGCTTGATACGGGGCATGAACCTAAGACCTTCAGCCTATCAGGTTACTGCGTACCGACATTACTTAGACCTGGTTTTATATTTCGAATAAAACCTGTAACCGCAAGTTAAGGCAGTTTGATTTTACTATTTTTTGTATTCTTAAATTCCTCTTTCAAAGCAGCTTCAGAGCTGATTTACAGTAAGACGCTTTTAGAACAAATATTTTACAAAACCTCTAGTTTAGGGGATAGACAAACAGATCACAAGATATGAAAATGTAATAGAGATTCATCACTCCGGACATATTCAAGAATACATGCTACAAAGGAACGAAACTTGATTATTTATAGCGCCAAACTTCCAAGGTATAGTTATATATATATTTTTCTTGAATTGTTCAAAACGGATATAAATTTTTTTTCAACAGCATCGAATACATGTCCATTACTTGCTTTCTTAAGAAGATTTTCGTTATCAATTGATCTAATTATGTATGTTTTTACGTAAGATATTACATAGCTTTTTTATTTATGTTTAAATGAAAATCATACAAAAATATTTTTGTGAGTTTTGCACACGTAGTATATATTTACGCTGGTATCATGCCGTATGGAAAATCTGGCCGATTTTGATAACGTTTTTGAATTTGAAATGACTCGTGCCTGTTGGAAGTTAATTACTTTTAACCTCTCAAGGTACACTAAAAGGTGGACGTCAATATAAATATCTTAATATACGTCAAAGTGTACAAACTAATTTTAAATACTACTTGAACCATTACTTTTCCAAGGGAAAAGTTTCAGATCGTACGAGGGAAAACATTCATCAGTGCAGTTCACGGAAATAAGTATTTCCCGAGACGTTTTAATATTTGGGTTTTCACAAGTGGAATTTCGCAGACAAAAACAAATCCACTGTGGATAAATGTTTTAGATCAAGTATGATCATAGACACTTTGGACGTGACATCAACCGAGTTTACGCGACAGCAGAATCTACGAAGCATGCAGTTATTGGTACCGTGTTCAAGTTTCCAACTGCAAAAAAGAAATTACGGGATTAAAAATCCCAGGATCGTCTATACTGCGTAATCTATTTGACTACGACGTGTTGTCCAGGTAAGTTCTTGGTAGTGACACGGGCCTGTGTGGTGACGCAGAATTCGAACTGCGAATTCACACGAAATAACTTGCTACGTGGATGATGACCTTGGACGCCTTAAGCGAGAAACAACTACTAGTTTTTTGTCATCAGCTCAAATAAGTGACAGATCAATGTCACGGCTGTGCGGTTAAGCGAGTATAGCTGGCGCACGGTTAAAATGGGGACATTTTGAATCATCCTGTGGAAAATAAATGTATTATAAACTGTATTTATTTCAACTTAAACAGTAAACAGAACGTCAACAGTCGTGCTGTCAGCGAATTAGGTGAAGTATAATTATTTGCCATGGTGTAATAATTCAGCAGGTGGCGTTGAAATCGGTTGTAGTAACACTTTTACGTTCCTGTCAACTTCATTGTATGACTTATGGACACATGGTACTAGTCAGTAAGGTTAATTTCTTAATGTAACGTAAGGATACGGAATGGGCGACAAACAAATGAAGGCTGCTCAAGGTAAAATGAGCATTTTAAAAACCAACCGTAAACAAACTAATAGTCCACAGCCACATATATGCTAAAAATACGCTCGCAAAGAGGCTCCCACTAAAATTGGCAATGAATTAATAAAAAAAATAGTTTAACGACATAACGCATTATGAGTGCAATGTTAAAATTTATAGTCTGTCCACAGTTTATTCACACTTTTTTAATAGAACCTTTAAAAAATCACTACATGTATGGCGTATTTAGTTGTTTCCTGTATATTTTATTTATATATTAGTTATAAACTGTAAATATTTCATTTATAATTAACATAAATACAAACAGTGAGAAAATAGGTGTGTTGGTAATGCCTAGTAAGAAATAGTTCTTTTGTAAAATATTATTAAACTGAATGCGCACGAATGCAGTACGCTGTCCCTATGGTGTAATTTTCTAGACTTGATTAAGCTTTGTTTGAATGAGGCGGAGGAATAACCTGGAAGTAGAACTTCAACAGGGCTTCAGAAAAGTTGATGGTAACCGTGAATGGACTTTATGTGGACAGTGAAGTTAGTATTCCTTGGTTTATCCACATAGAAGTAAGCATTTGCTTATTAGTAACACATCTACATTCCTAAGAGTCCCACGGATTTTTTTTTATAATGACGGATGAGTAAGTGATTGGGCCCACAGAAATGTTAATTTGAGATATGGAAGTAGGATGCCAAATAATATGGGAAGTAGATAGTAGGCAGGGATTTCAAACGTGCTCAATTTAACTTGAACAAACAGCTTATGCCAAGTATGCGTGCGGCTTTCAAGCGTGTTTAACTAATTGGGAACGAAACACTCGTCCGAGCAGAGAATTCTCCTTTGTGGGTAAAAAAGAAAGTGAGAGATGAAAGTGGCATATGCACGTAGAGAATCTAGTCCGTGGTGGCGTGGTCGTCGTTATACAAGCGTACTATATATACACTTCGATAAGAGTCATATTTGTTGCGAGAATGTCATGTAACAAATGGCTTCAAAAACATGTCCACCTTCTGCGACGTACAATTAATTAATTTAGTTTCTGATTTTGCTATAACATACACGCGAAATTGAAAACTATGCTGACATGCTAAATTTTTTTCGTAACATCATTACTGTTAAAAGAAAACTTTTTTAATAGTGCATAGTTTTGAAAGAGCTTTCAATTATGCAACATCTAGAAATCTGCACCAATGAAAAAAAAATTGTGAGGAATTTCTTAACACACAACGCATTTGGTTGAAACGTGAATTTTTATCCGAACATACAGTGATTAAAAATATGTAACTCCCTACCACAGGGATAAGCCAGACGTATTAAATTATAACATAAATATCTTTACTAAATTTACTTAGTTAGAGCGAAAGAAGCGACAGCATTTCAAAAATATCAGGTTAAAAAAATTGATCCGTAAAATGAGCGCAAGATGTGTTGCAGCGCCAAAATAAAATTGACACCACTCTAAGTGAAATTGTTCTAGGATAGGCCACAAGACACTCTATTATGCTTTGCAAAGTTTGTGGCAGGAAGCATTTCCTATTTCAATGCAATGCGTTGATGTACTTAGAAACATTTCGTTGAAATAACTGACGCCCTGTCTTGAGTTTTGTGTCAAGTGCAGTACTTTACGCGATCTTATTAAAATAGGGTATGTTTACATAAGGAGCCAAAGCCATCTCTGCGGGTCGGAGAGCAGTTATATTGCGCAAGCCCGCCCTCCCTTCCGCACTCTGTGAGTAGAGATCCGGGAATTTGGCTTGTTGAAGCAGTGCTAGGCTAGGCTTTAAAAACCTGCAGTTCCTTGTTACTTTTGTGACTGACACGCCCTGCAAGACTGTGAACCAGTAATACACGTGTAGAGAGAGAGATAGAGAGAGACGGAACTAATCACACACAACCTAGAACACAGGAAAAAGCGCTTATAGGCTGTTCCCGGTTAATTGAGCGCTTTTGTAAGCCTACTTACGATCAAGTTTCGTCCTCACATAGGCCTATCTTTTCACCACATGTAAAACTTGTATTCCCATAAGCCTGATTCATGCGTCAGTCAAGCGAAAACGTACAATTCTTATAAGAGTAAATATTTTACCAATGTGCCCATTCTTACACTTGTACCCATGAAAATAAAATCAGAATGTAAATAAATTATTTCAGTATTCACGAATGCCTACATAAAATTTTTAATTCGACGTCAGGACATGTAATTATTTTCATTCCGTTGTTACCAACTTCACTGTGCGCAAGCCAGTCAGTACGCCCGTTAAAACATGTGCAGGCAATGGCAGTGACATTTTTCAAAGATTGATTACAAAAGTGCTCATATAACCGTGATTAGTCTATACAATTAAGGCACCAAAGCCAATGAACAAATAAGAGTGCCCGGAGTTTATACAGAGCCATAAAGTTTGTCATAGCAGTCAAATGAACTCGTGAAATTTTCGGGTATCTATGTATGGAGCACTCACACTCTCACAGTCACCTTCCCTCTCCATCACCGAAACGCGGGCACAGAGTAGATAAGCATACAGAGGCGAAATTGAGAGGCGGTTCCTTTGACGTGGGAGCACTCATTCTGTGATTGGTTGCGCGAGGATCTGGGAACGGGCTGACATGAAAGGTTCCCTGTTGACTGAGCTGCCGGCCGGCAAGTGTGTTGCTGGCCAGTGGAGTTAGCGGTGGTTTCACCTCTGTATCGTTAAGTACTCTGTGACGCCAAGAGGAGCGCGTGTACTCACGTCGTTGTCGTCCAGGTAGCTGTAGACCTCGAGCTTGTCGAGGCGGATGGTGCCCTGGAAGGGGTAGATGAGCGTGCCCTGTGGTATGCGCGCGTTGCTCCACACGTGCACGCGCATCTCGGGCAGCTTGTTGGCGTTGCGGTCGAGCGGGTCGCCGTGGCTCGACGTCAACACCAGCGACAGCTCCTGAGGGATCAGCACGCACGTCTCCATTGCGTCCGGCGGCGGGGCTCTCACAAGTCCATCACTGCCCTGCGGTGCACGCCCTCCGCGAATCGCCGGCCGCGCGCACCAAGTCCCATTTGACGACGCGCGCGCGCGCCCTACTCTCTCCTCGTCCGAGTACCCCGGGTGTGCTCTCTCTCTCTCTAGACCCTCCGTCTCCCTCTGGCTCGACACGCTTCCTTGCCGTGACCTTCCGGAGCCGTCAGTTCCTGGCAGTGAACTGGAGCCGGGGCGCGCGACGCACACTCTACCTCCGCGACTGCCCCCTTCCCGCCTTCGCGGCTACCTGAAGAAAGCGTTCGCCCAGAAGACTTCCAGACGAGGCATGTGCCAGCGTCTTTTCCCCTACCTCCCCACCTTTTCCCTCCTTCGCCTTCGCCTTCCCCCTCTCCCCGCGAGACGAACAGGTGGAAAATAAACAATGGTGTGTGCGCCGCTCGCGCGCGGGAGAGCGAGCAAGACGGAAAATGAAGAAGGGGGAAATAAAAAGAGTTCCCACTCGAAGCGGGAGGCGGTGCCTAGCGAAACCGTCTCGGCCAATGCGCAGCGGCTCCGCAGGCGCCCGAGACGGACGTCTTCGCCAATGGGAGCCGGCCGTTCCCGGAGCTCATTTTAATGTTATGCCAGGTAGCAAAAGTTTGTTGTAATGTTCTTGTCCCGAAGCACCGGCGCAAAGAGTAAGAGTAAAAAATAAATAAGTCTGCGTCGGCGTTTGCTGGCGTGTGGTAGCTTCGGCCTTTTGAATGTCAAGATCGGTTATCGTTGCGCGTTATCTAGATTGAAGAAAATGGTGGAGGCAGGAGTTACACGTACAGCATGATGTGCGGTTCTTACGAACATTTCTCGGGTCACCGCGTTTTTGAACCACACGAAACCACCGCCGACCAACATTTCTCGTTAATCAAACTGATAGAAAAATAAACTACGTATCTTTTGAACTTGAATAAATACAGAAACTTTTTATCAACTCTGAAATCAATTACGAACCTGTTATGTATATGGAAACTAATTATTCCTTATGAATGCGTTAGTTCGGAAATTACCAAAAAATAGAAATATACATTGTATTCGCTTAATTACATTTCGTTGCTCAGTCGCGGCTTTTAGGCCACGAATCACACAAAAAATACTATTACATACATACTTGACTGCCGCAATTAGACGCCTCAAGATTGCTCTCGCCTAAAAGATTAATTTACAACCGCCGCAATGACTGGCTTCAGTTCAGGCTCTGAGAGGAGTTTAATTTATTTAAAATAAATCAAGGAAAAACGTTTGGTGTAACGGATTAAATAGAGGTGGTTATGTAAACTACTAATGGGGTCTAATTTCCAGTTAATATATAATTTTATTAAACAGGTCCCCAAAATGAAATAACGAATTTTTTGTAACATATATTATTAAATGCGCCGTTTTCCCAGACCGCTAATGGTTTTACAAAGCTTCAGTCGTGTAGTTGTTATTTAAACACTGTTTAATATTTTTGAGCTCTGCTTGCTAACAGCATTTAAGAAGCTTTCCACGTCCGCCTGTTATGTTTATTTTAAATTTCCGTCTCTATTTTAAATTGAAATAAGGCGTAAACTGACATTTTCACATCTATTTTTACGTAAGAAATTTTCAGTAGAAATGTTTCAAGTAGCACAGGGACGTGTAATAGATATGTATCTTTATTATTACTTTACAAGATGACAAGGTCACCGCTGAAAGTCTTGTAACGCCGGAATGGCTGCGTTCCAGTTCATTACCTTGCACGTAGAGGCGCCGAGGCGTGCAATGCGCATACCTGGGCCACCCTTACAGTGCTCCTGCGCTTCTGATCTTCTCACACGGGAAACAGCTCCGCACGTTCTGTGTCAGACAGAAGAATCTTGAATTGCATTTCAAAATTTTGTAATACTCTTTGACATGCATGCAAACGTGTTTCATGTCACGGTTAAACGAAAAAACTTAAACATTGCTTAGTTAGTATACAATGACTTAAAAATAATAAATGGTTGATGTAAAGTGTTGGCTAAATTAAAAAAATTAGATGGAGCACGCAATGGAAATACTCTAATTAATTATATTCTTATATTCGTCTTAGACTTAAGATTGCGGGTATCATTGAAGTTGTACTAAGATAGCCACTTTTCGCGTCATAATGTTAACATGGGCGTAGTGGTAATTTATATGAAACAGGTGTAAACTGCTCATGTATAACCACTGAAATACTACATATTATTTCACTGACGAAATTTCATAGGATTAAAGGAAATTCCACTTCTCTTTAATTACTCATGAACAGCCAGCAGCAGTTCATTTACAAGGTTTTCTGCGGAAAATTTCGCTGACATACTCTGATTTATTTTCAAAGTGTAAAGAAAATGACACTTTGCGTTTCTGTGACGGTCACGTCACATTTTGCCAACCAAATGGAAAAATATATAAATTAGCGCGTTGCAGGTATTGTATAATGACTGCCATTTTCCCACTCAATGCTCTTGATAGCTGTTGCGGTATGTTTGGAAAACAAGTGCTACCGTATTTTGTATTTTTTTTAAAGTCAGTGACTATTGTAATATTTTTATTACATTGAAATATTTGGTTGATATTTTTAACATTAATTTGTAAGTTATTTGCATTTTTATGTTATCAGCATGTCCTGAAAGCTTCCACCTAGTCATCGATTGTTCTTGACTAGTAGACCTATTAAAGACAACCAAATGAGGAGGGCAGAAAAATAAATGAGTAGCAGTGACTGTGTGTGGACAGTTGTGCACGAGGTGCGAGCAATGTAGAGTATTTTTGTTGTGGCAGGTTAGCTGTCTATGAATGCAGTTTGTAGCAATGCTCTGTATCTGCCAAGGAACGAAGAATATTCGGCGTGGAATTCGGAAATTATAAACAGCTTCCTGTTTGATCATCGTTAGTCGGCTGGCAATGAGCGATGACAACCATTGGCATATTATTTCTGGATGGGCAACAGTGCTTCCGAGGCTTTGCTGGAAATTCAAGAGGGCTGGAATTTTGATTCTCAACCCAGGATTCCTGAAGACAGCAGTTACTCCTGGATATTCGTAACATTTTCTTTTAACCATTCCGAATTAGTCTACACCGTGGCGCTCCACCAAGGTTCGTGGGAAATAATACAGTTACTGTATAAAGAAAATTTCTCCTGCCAACAAATCTCTTTGCTGCTCAATTTTTACTTGTTTTGTCGTCCACAAGGTCATGAACAATTCATATGGGTTTTGTTATTGTCTGTTAGTTAACTTCCTGAAAATGATTCAATTGCCGTCTCAAATTTGAATACCATTTACCGATTTTGAAAGAAATAATAGTAAATAAACAAGCAGAATTACTTCTCGCCATTGGGGATAACTGAAGCATGGTAAATATACCCAACATTTTAATGGGTCCTCTTGCCTATGCATGAAAGTTTTTTCAGAAATGCGGTTTATGTCAGGTAATTTAAAGAATTGNGTTATTGTCTGTTAGTTAACTTCCTGAAAATGATTCAATTGCCGTCTCAAATTTGAATACCATTTACCGATTTTGAAGGAAAAAATAGTAAATAAACAAGCAGAATTACCTCTCACCATTGGGGATAACTGAAGCATGGTAAATTTACCCAACATTTTAATGGGTCCTCTCGCCTATGCATGAAAGTTTTTTCAGAAATGCGGTGTTATGTCAGGTAATTTAAAGAATTGATTAGTTTATTTTTAAAGAATGTGGATATTCTCGTAAATACGTATTTATAAATTAGAAGAAAAAGCGCAAAGCTATTTATAAAAAAAAACTAAATTTTCGATGTGGTTATGGTTTGATATAATTATAACGACAAACAATATACTTCATATTTTATATATTGAGTTGGTTAGATTTATAATCATAACGCGCAAGAAAAAAACTATAAAACGGTTATATTTATAGCCAGTGATTTTTCGCGAAAAAAATCGGAGCAGAAAGTAGACTTCAATACTGTATATACACCTCAGCTGTTGTCATGCAGCCGTTGGCTGCTGGTGTCGTTTCCACATTTGACCGCGCCGCTCATGATTCCGTAACTTCGACGCTGAATCTTCGTGATTCGCACGAAAACAGTTAACACGGACCACAACATGTTTCCGCCAATCAAAAAACCTGGGTGACCCTGCAGTGTTTTGTACTGTACCTTGTCTCGAAATCTTTTCGCGAAATATCGCTGCCCCTAGCCATATCAGATTTACAACATTGTTATACAATTATGTTTACTATATAACGCGTGGAGGGATATTACGTTAAATTAGTGCCCCATTAAATTTAGTACCAATGTTCATATCAGCTCGCCCACCTTCTGTTGACTAGTCGCCGTAGGCTGGTCGTCATTACGTAAACGGCGCTCGTGCACGACGGCGCTGCACCCAGGGCAGCATCTTCTCGTCTCGGTGGCTGGCTGCAGACAAGACAGCTTCACCACGTGCGATATGCCTTTATTAACGACTCTGTATTGTAAACTTTTTCTGGTTTACCTTCCTCCTGGTGGCGAACTTGCTTGTTTTGTTCCCGCAGGCCCGTGTTGATGTGTCATCGTGGCTAAGGTCGTATTGACATTCTTTCGTCACGGGTGTTTGCAAATTTTCCAGAATACTACGGTGTCTACCTACGGTGCATTGAGCAAGTAGACTATGTTGGTTTAAAAGCGGATTCACGCTAGTGCCTATCTTAACACTGTGGACATTTAAAAACTATTTAAAACCATTTCAATCAAATAAACCTTGAAGAGTTTTGTGCTTTGTTAGAGATTAAGGTTTTCAGGTGCTGTGATTTGAAAATAAAATATTTAACCTATATTACATAACAATGCATACATTTTATGTTGTGTCGTTAGCTAGCAGGCCAATAACCTGTAATCCTAGGAAAATTGAGTTATCATCTATGTTAAAGAGCACTTAACTCTGCGAGCAGCAATAGTGACCTGGTTTTGGCTCTGCTAAGGCACATTCCCTTGAGAAGTTGAAGTAATCAATTGACGTCATTAAAATGACTTACATTCTTCTCTCTTCTGTAAGTGGAAGGACCTGTTTATTATAATAAGTCGCTCTTCCTGTGTCCAGCTTGTTCTGAATGTACGCACGCCAATAGAGCGACGCGGGTTTCGAGTCGTTATGAGTGAAAGAATGTATACAGGTTCTTCCAGTTAGAGAATGCGGACAAGTCTGTGAAAGGATCATCGGTGATCGTCAACACTGAAGACCGATTCATATTGAAGTTAACACGGGACTTCTTATACCGGCTTTGCGTTAATTCTACACAATAATATTTTTATATAATCATAGCTGTGTTTACGTTGGAGTTAAGATAGTTTCGACATTTATTGATTGTAACGCAGGGCTACCAATTATGCTGAATCTGAAATAACGCTCGTGTATGCATACGTATTTCTGCATATTTAAATAAATGCTAAATGCAAATATGAAAAAAAAAGTATTTGTAACATTTTCATCTATGTGCCAGTAATAATTTCGTCTCTCATGTAAGCTGACACCGATTTGATCTCAGATTTTCTTTAAATTTCCGGTTTTTGTAGATAGTTCAATTGTATATTATTCTAAAAGGTACATACGAAATTGAAACGTAAACATCCACTCCATTAATGAGCATTTAACACACAATACAATTCAAATGAAAGTTGGTAGGAATATATCTAAAAGCAAAACAAAAAAATAATAATTTAAAAAATGAGTTTCTTTACAAAATTTATACATTGGGCCTACATAAAAAAAAGGCCACAGAAACATTAAGAATATTTTTGACTACTAAAAAAAATTGTTTTTTTGAATAAATACGCAATCAAATATCTTCCGGTGTTAACAACAAATTTATTTTGTAACTAATACGAAACTCTTTTACGGTAACTTCAAAATAATGTNAATATCTTCCGGTGTTAACAACAAATTTATTTTGTAACTAATACGAAACTCTTTTACGGTAACTTCAAAATAATGTTGTTATAGCCAAAAAATATTGGGCTCTGTGAAGATAACACAAAATATACGTATTCAGAATATACTTTTTCCATTGTACAGTATAAAGTCGATTACTTATATAGTAGCCTATAAATTGCAGGCCCCATGAAATATACCTGCAATATACTGGTGGAAAATCATTTAAGAATATCCTGTANAATATCTTCCGGTGTTAACAACAAATTTATTTTGTAACTAATACGAAACTCTTTTACGGTAACTTCAAAATAATGTCGTTATAGCCAAAAAAATATTGGGCTCTGTGAAGTTAACACAAAATATACGTATTCAGAATATACTTTTTCCATTGTACAGTATAAAGTCGATTACTTATATGGTAGCCTATAAATTGCAGGCCCCATGAAATATACCTGCAATATACTGGTGGAAAATCATTTAAGAATATCCTGTATGAAAACACGTATCTGCCCCACAGCTGCTACACAAGAAGAAGGAAGTGGTATTTGCGACTGACAAAACCATCAAGTCGGTGGATCATCCAGAACCGTAAATGCAACACATAGACACCTTGGTAAGGAGTGTAACCACCACGAACGGCCACACATGAAGTAATTCTGGCATGTAACCTTTTGTACAAATCTTGAATGTCTCTCTGAGACACAGCATCCCACGCTCGCTGTACTTCTTGTAGCTGGGCGATGGTCGTTGCTGGGGTTGGGCTGTATGTCAGGCGCCGTTCCATCATGTCCCACGCATGTTCGATGGGATTGATGTATGGAGATTTAGTGGATCAGGGGAGCATAGGTACACAGTGTAGAGCCGTGACCACCGAGCTTCAAGCCTACAACTTCAGTAGTAGGGTTATGGGCATTCGGGGACAAGGTCTGAGGGCTGTGGCACCATGACACCGTCCGCCATCTCGGATACGCCATATTGGATGATGTCACAGACGCCATATTGGATTACATTGACCATGACCTCAATCCACCATCTTGATAGCCAGTAGGTAGCAATACTGTTTCCTCCATTTTGTTTTTTTCACTTCATGCTCTATCATTTTGTTTTGTATTTTCATGCTCTATCATTCTGTTTTGTATTTTCATGCTCTATCATTCCGTGTTGTTTTTTCATGCTCTATAATTCCGTCTTGGCTGTCCATCATTCCATATTGTCCGCCATCTTGTTTCCGGCCGCTATATTATTTTCGCCGGTCATTATATTTCTTAATTACTCACCTTCGCATTTGCTGCATTCTGTAGTTCTTTCGTCGTCCGCTAGAGTGCACCACCGATCCCTGTAATGTTGTTTATTGCTGCTACAGTGTGCCACCCTATTACTCACCTTCATTATACCCCACCATTTGGTTTCCACTGGTCCTCCATCACCTGCTAGGAGTGTTGTTATCGCTCTCGGTCGGTTGCCATGTTGGTTCTAGAGTTGGCTGCCAGGGGAGATGATTTTTATTTAGGAGCTCAAAATATGGTATGAAGGAGGGCGGGATCAAACTGCCGAATCTTGGGTCGGTATGCAGACGCCTTACACCACCCGGATATCATGACATTTACTGTGACAAGGGTTCAAAAGAAGCAATAACATGTGTATGGGGGAAACGAATAAATATTTTTTTGTAATTATTCTAATGCTTGGTAATAATTTTTATATAAGTATTTTTGACTATCCCAGAATTATGTAGACCGACAATAAGAATTTCTTTTCCATGTAGTCAGAGACATGCAATAAGTATTTTTACATATAGTCATAATTCCATTTAGGTATACTTTTTCTTTTCAAGCATTTCTTTTTAAGTAACTTTTTTTCTTTTTAAAAATATTATAAAAAGAGTACCTTAAAAATAAAATAACTTTTTTATTACATTTTTTATTTATTTAGATAACTGGCGTCGAGATTGCAAGCAGCATGTACATCAGGGCAGCCAACCTTGTCAAAACAATCGTAAAACGATCATACATATAGGAATCGATGCATTTATAAATAATTAGAAATATTTTAACTAAATATATTTTTATTATCATTTTAAAAAAGCACAAATCCTTAAAAATATTACACTAAAATGTATCGAAAATGAATTTTTTAATGTAAAATAGGGTTTATAAAAGTCAAATATGTAAATTTTACACTTTTCCATGTCACTTGGTATATTAAAAAAAAAAAAAGAAAAAATACATTGATGATAATGTCTATGAAAATAGTGATCCTGAGATATCTGATGAGAAGGCTGATGATTATCTCGACGTTCCCTTATATTTCACCAGCTAGTTTCCTTCTGCAAGTGATGCGAAGAAGGCAGAAGACGTCAAGAACTCTCTTTACATATTTCCCGAAGACCCGATGAACTTGATGATAGACTCAAATATTTGATTGACCCGCAAAAACGTGGGTATTTCTCGAGCATTGTAGAGACATCTTCAATTATTGGTAAACTGAAGATACGGGAATCAATAGCATAATGTAATGAACTGCTTTCTCCTGTAATTGTAATTACAAAATAATAATAAATTATTATTATGCAATAAATGTTTTTTGTTTGTTTTTCTGTCTTGTATCCTTTTTCCCCCACAACTTCAAAGTGGTGCTGTGACCACGCGACTATTAACAGAAATATCTGCAAATAGAATTTAAAACAAAGACTTTAGTATAAAAATTCATGGATAGTTGACTGCATCATACAAAACGTTAAATCAGTCAACATGTACAAATTTTGGAGATGGCTAATGAATGTAATTTCTATATGTTTGGAAGTGGGTACAAACCGAAGGATTGATAGAAGGAACAAACGAGGGATTGGCTTTGATCGAAGGGTTAGTGAGTAATGGTGAGGATTATGAAGGAATGATGTTTGAGAAGAGCACGAATGATTATGGCCCTAGCTGCCCTCGTACATTCTAAGTCTCAAAGGCATGTTGGTTCGTAAACCATAGCTAACTATGCTTTTAAAAGTGTTGGTAAATGTTGATCCATACTATGATTATATCATACTTAATTAGAGAGTCGTTATTCATATTATGGGCTTGAATTGGTCACATATACATACATTTAAATAATCTGTGTACCATATTTATGTCAACAAAACAGATGAGGTAGAGAATAATTTGCATACTCAGACATTGTGTAATAATTAGACTTCAAGAGAGTGGACCGGAAATTAAGTGAGAGAACTTTTATCATGGTTCGTCGATACGCTATGTACAATTTCGGTACGAATTAACAAAAAATACTGAAATGTTTTACATTAAAAAAAAATATATTTATAATCAAATAATAAATACATATTTTCGATTTGATGTAAGTAATGCCTATAAAATGTAATATGGCTTCCAGAAACAGACATATTTGCTTGAATCTAGAAATTATAATTTCAAACTAAATGTCATGTTCCTGCCTCTAAAGAGTTTGCGAATTATATTTACCTTCCTAAATGCCTGTAAATATTAGCTTGTTTACGAGCCGATTTGCGAAAATCAATGTGATCATAGGCACATATGATTCAAATCCAAACTGAAACTAACGGAATTTTTAAATACAACATTTGACTTTAAAACGTTTTCAAAATGGTACATATGTTGCATTTAAACTGAAAACGCTCTCTAATAAATATGGCCATGAGCTGTATAAGCATAGAGTAAAAAAATGTATAAAACAATTAAATTCATTAAAAAAATTTGTAATTAGAAGAGGGAAGAGCAGTCTCTTTGTTTGGTGACAATTGTAGTGATTTAAAGAGAGTTATTCGACCGTTGCTTAAATGCCTCTGTGGTAGAGTACCCGACTTCTGTTTTGAGAATTTGTGGGTCCTAATTCCCATTTCTCCAAGTATTTTTTTTTTAAATGTTGCCAAGTGTCATGGGAAAGTGTAAAATTTACCAAATTGTCTTTTATAAATCGATTTTGCATTAAAAATACATTTTCTATACGTTTTCGACACATGTTACTGTATTTTTTTTTTAAGATTTGGGCATTTAAAAATAATTAATTAATTTAATTTAAATAAAAAAATTTAAAATTTAAAAAAATGCATCGATTCCTTGATATTTGATAATTTTACGATTGTTTTGACAAGATCGACTGCCCTGTCTGTCCATTCATGCTCGCAATCTCAACTCCACTAACTAAATGAATATAAAATGATAAAAAATGTGTTTTATTTCTAAGGTACACTTTTCACAATATTTTAAAAAAAGAAATACTTTTAAAAAAATATACCCAAAAAAAGAATTATGACGATATGAAAAAATTCGTATTGCATGTCTATAACTATATGAAGAAAATGCTTATTGCTTGTCTATATAAGTCTGGTATAGTAAAACAAACATGTAATTAATTATTACTACGCGTTAGTATAATAACGAGAAAATATTTATTCGTTTCCCCACCTAACACACACATATGCTGTTACTTTTTAAACCCCTTAACTCTTCACATGACCCGATACCCGAGGGGTCTAGGGCGTCTGCATGCCGACCCAAGGTTCAGCTGCTCGATCCCGCCCTCCTTCGTATCATATTTTGAGCTCCGAAATAAAAAGTAGCAGCCAACTCTGGAAGTAACATGGTAGCCGAGGGAGAGCGACACCAGCGCCCCTAGCAGGCGACGGACAAGTGGAAACAAGATGATGGGGTCGAACGAAGGTGATTAACAGGGTGGCACACTCTAACAGCAATAAACGACATTACAGTTATCGGTGAACGAGAGAACTATAGCATGAGGCAGAAGTGAAGGTGAGTAATTGGATATCCAGATGGCGGGTGTAAACAAAATGTCGGACAAGATGGAATGACAGACTGCCAAAACGGGATGAGAGAGCATGAAGATACAAGACGGAATTATAGAGCATGAAGTGCAAAAATGGCGGAAACAATATGGCGACGTACTGGCTAACAATATGGCCTGTGGAGGTCAAGGCAATCCAAGATGCCGGATTAAAAATGGTGGATGGCACCACGGAGTCAAAGCCCTCAGCCCTTGTCTACGAATGCTCATAAACCTACTACTAACCTCGTCTAGCCAAGCCAGTGAAGTCACGACTAGTAGGTCCACATAGGTGGCCAATATGGCTGGGTAGCTTTGTTGGTTTAAGCATGTGGTGGGTTGTATTTTAATTAAAACTGGCGTCCGTGTAATAATACATCTCGGTGTCTTGGATATTACTGACTGGCTAAAGTGCACGTCATTGATTTTCCTGACAAGAGTAAATGTCTGGACAAAATGTTTTCACGGGTAAGTAGACGTTCCTCTATCAACTTCATTAGACGTTCAGTAGAAAAAACTAACATTCAAGTAACATTATTATTATTATTGTAGTGCGTGTAGGTATGTTACCTAAATGCATGTGTAAATTATATATTTTTTACCTATGCCGGTGCTTTATTGTTTCATGCGGTCCAAATAAAGAAAGTTTTTGCAGTATTTTGTGTTGATTAAAAACGATGCCAGATAAATTAAACAATTTTATTGGAAGTATTTTTAATCCTTAAATTAATAGTTTCTGCAAATTATTTCAAACAACATTAGATATTTTGCGAAATATAATTCACAGCTAGTTTCACTCCAAAGAGGTTATACTTACAATACCTCCCTCGTTTTTTAAACACGTTAACATCATTGCTAAACAAAGGGCAATAAACAAAAGTATAATTTTTTTAAAATGAGCGAATTTATAATTAGATTACATTTCTGAACATAGTTTTTTCTTGCTTGCAAATAATAACAAAGTAAAAACAACAAAATTAAAGAAATGACAAACAGCTATTTTATATGTTTAGAGAAAGTATAATTAAGTAATATTTCTGGCTTGCTTAAAATGGCAACAGATCGAAAGCACCGAAAATTTGATATTAATTAGTAAGTTACTGCCCATTTTATTTTACCGTATTGTTACATGTTCCATATAAATGCCGCGTAGCGATTGTATTGCCCACCGCCAGTGACGTCACATAGAGGTTGTAAGGTCTTGCAGTTTCGATGGTGACGGAAGAGCACGCTGCGTTACCCTTGCGACACGGGGACGCGTATTGTCGTGCTGGCACGGTGGAGTGATTCCTGTAGCGTGTCGAGACATGGCCAGAGAACAGGATTGACAAAGTCACGGATGTACGGCAGACTCGGCAACGCTCCTCTGAATGAATACCAGCGGTGGTCGGGATGTGAAGCTTATGGCCCTTCAAACCATAATCCGAGACGTGGGCCCGGTATTGCGAGTGCAGACGCACGGTGGACTGTCCCGCCCACCCGCAAGTGTACGGACGCGAACACGGCTATCACTGTGTCCAAGGCAGAAACGACTCTCGTCACCGAGAACCGCTCCGCTCCATCCGCCTCTCCAACGCACTCTCTCCCGACACCACTGACGCTCACGACGATGGACAGGTGTCAGGGGTAAACGTGTCAGAGGAACGCGAGATTGTTTGTTATTCGTATACGGACACCTTAGGGGCCGCAGTGGCTTTGCATGCACGTGCGGTTGCTGTTCTGTCAGGTCAGGAAGGCCTGAACGAGACTTTTGTCCAGGCGCTCGTCAGTGGCACTAGTGGAACTGGGTGGATGTGGGAACCCTTACTTGCCCATCTCAAAGTATTTATGTTCAGTCGCGAAGATTCACTTGAATCCGGAAATTACAAATATTAATGCTTTTTTTGAACGGAAACTTTATTTTACAGAAAACGTATATAATCCTTACAGCCCGCCATAGCAACCAAACCGCTCCATATATAATTTCCACTGGAAGCAGCACTCCCACGTCACTCGATGTTCTGAAGCGACGTCGGATGACCCGACATCGGCGTGGAAGACAGTCGCTCTGCTGATAACACTGAGGAGTCGAGTGAC
>NQII01005647.1:112929-152746 GCA_002778355.1 Clitarchus hookeri | reverse complement strand
CCCCCGCATGTAGGTCACGCCGTGCGCCAATCAATAATTCCGCCCCGTCTCTGCGAGGAACGTGATTCGCGACGTGGAGAGTAGCAGCGTGGCGCCCGCTAGCCACATCCGAGAGAAGTCATCCACCTGCGCGCTGTTCTCTCTCTCTGGTCCTCTTAGCGGGAGCGCGGTGATGTCAGTATCGCTAGCCAGGTGTAGCGGAGTGTATCGCAGTCTGACAGGCAGATGACATCTACACTTGCTACAACGACAAATCAACACCACGCTTATTGTGTCTACGACGTACATCGGCTCTTGATAGGCGGACAAGGGGATGAGAACAGCGAGCCNACCCCCGCATGTAGGTCACGCCGTGCGCCAATCAATAATTCCGCCCCGTCTCTGCGAGGAACGTGATTCGCGACGTTGAGAGTAGCAGCGTAGCACCCGCTAGCCACATCCGAGAGAAGTCATCCACCTGCGCGCTGTTCTCTCTCTCTGGTCCTCTTAGCGGGAGCGCGGTGACGTCAGTATCGCTAGCCAGGCGTAGCGGAGAGTATCGCAGTCTGACAGGCAGATGACATTTACACTTGCTACAACGGCAACTCAACACCACGCTTATTGTGTCTACGACGTACATCGGCTCTTGATAGGCGGACAAGGGGATGAGAACAGCGAGCCTGAACCCCGACTGTTGCCATCTCGTATACATAGAGGGAAATTTGAGTACAGTGCTCATGCACCCTGCGCAGTAACCGCTTTCTGTGTTCCAACATTGCACTGCTCTCCTCTCTATAGCACTGTCATCAACTACGTGGGTACCGTTTGAGTCTAGAACACTGTTTATGTAAGCAAGTGCTTAGAGATGTTCGTACACTTTTTTTCTCCAACGTTGTATCAATGCAATTAGATTACTTTTAAGTTACTAAAAGCATTTTATTAATATTAAAAGGGTTCGTCTGTTTAAAATACGAATGTAAACGAGCACGTTCATCGCTGTTGTCCACGTGACTTTGACAGTTGTGGTGGCAATGTGCGAGTATGCGCAGTCCACCTTATGTGTAGGCCAGGACGCAGAGACCACAGTTGCACATGGTATGTGGAAGCCACGCACCATGATGACGGATGCGATAACCGCAAGCGCCGCTTCACTCTGTCTATACGATTTACATACCGCATGAGGAATGTACGAAGAAAGTGGCAGCTAGACCTTCAAGCAGTTGTCATGCCTACTATTGTGCTATTGCCCAATAGTAAAATTTTTATTGCTGAAACAATGGAAGAGGAATTAATGTTTAGTACCATTACTTGCTTTTGATAGGCTTGTTATCTTACTGAGGTGTTTCAAAGTCCAATAATGCAAGTCTTAATTCGATTTATGTTGCAGATAGTTATGTGTGAAATGCAAACATTTAGACACCGCAATCCCGCCAACGACACACGCAGGAGAAAGTGCGGACTGGCGAGAATCGCGAGGGAGTCGTTAACGCGCGCGACTGCGGTGCTGAAGTTGGGCGCCACTCAGGTACCACCATAGTTACATGACTAAGTGGTATCTACGAGCGCTGCGTTTACTTTGGTATTCACTCACTCGAGCATTATTTCTTGGAACGAACAGAAGACTGTGACTGCGATTTGTAGTGTGGCGATCGCTGTTATTACTGGTACATTCACTTGCTCCGCCGAGCTGTGGTACCACGGTCGCGCGCGCTAGACGCCTCGCGTGTCTTCGGTGTCTGCAATTCTCACTCGGGTTGTAATTTTTACGTCGAAATTAAAAAATTTGTGAATTTCACACGGAACGATTTATAATATACTAGCGAACCGGCCCGGCTTCACTCGGTAACAATTTAGTTTTTATAGCGATACTTTTAAGACAAAAATGGTTACTGTAGGTCATCCTTAAAAGATAAATGTATGCTATCGCGAACTTTTCAGTAGACCTTTTAGAGAGCTACAATTCTGTAGTACATTCATTCCATGTATCTCTTATGGTTTAGTCAGCGCAAGCCACGTAAGCTCCCTAAAAGCTGTTTTTACGACTTGATTGCAAACGGTTACATTAAATATAAATGTAGTATACACCAAAACATTTCTCAAAATATACTCTAAATGATGTTGAAAACCACATCAAAATCCATTAGGCAGTTTAGAAATACTAAGCGAATACACAGACAGACGTGGATAAGCTACTTTGTTTTATACTGTTTAGAGACATTGAATCAAGACTTACAATGTGGGATTTCGAAGCAACCGAGTATGCCAGCAGATCTATCAAAAGCAAGGCATGATACAAAACATAAACTCCTCCTATTCCAATGTTACAAAACTATACATTAACATAATTGCGCAATGACAATTGTAGGCATGACGAATCCTTGAAGGCCCAGCTGCTAGTGTTGTCAGCACATACCACATGCGGTATATAGATCATACACAGTGTGAAGGCACGCACGCTATTGTCACATCAATCTGTAGTGCGTGGCTCCCACACATCACGTGCGATGGCGGTCCGTCTGCATCCGTCTTTAGTGTCACTCCTGGTATAAGCTTTATACTGTTAACGAAGCAAGTTTGGAAGCTCTACATAAGACATACTTTAATTCTTATTTTGAATCATTCCGTTACATGTAGAATTTTTATCATCCGTGTTGTAATCCATAATCTTGGGGATTTATGGTGGATGGAGTAGAACACCTTTTAACAGCGTTGCATGAGCTGAAGGTGGAAACTACACACTTGTAGGTATTTCAACGTCGTTTTGTTTTCGGGCCTGAAAAATAATGTGCGTAATTATCTGTTTTTTTTAATTACTTGACTCGCTTCGGTTTATTAAGATAGTTAAGTTAGCTTATTCCAGTTACCATTTTCAAGTTTGGATTAACACTTTTTATATAAATAAATATATTGTAATTAAATCATTCTGTTTATATATAACTTACTGCCAAGCGTTTTTCACGTATCTCTGTTATTTAAATACAACATACTAACTTTATCATCAAGAATCGTTTTACTTACATGTGAAATAACCGGGCGATGCCTTGTTTAGCACGTTTAAATGTTAGTTCCTTTTTCAGGGAATTGATGCCATTACTTGTATTTGGCTGTAGTCTAAAAGCGGGAAATATAAGGCAAATAAACTAGAGCGGATGAGTTCTGGAACTTTTTGTGGTTTGATGTGCTTCTCCGCCTCAGTGAGTTCCAACCCTGATTCCCCAAATATTAAGAGCTTAAACTTGGTCATATGGTCGCTTTAACAAGCGAAGTAGTAGTCTCTTAGGGGTTTCGAACACGTCTGTTGTCTGGAGGTGGTTCACTTTAGTTATGCTTCAGTAAAGTGAAAACGTGAAAGTGTTAGCAACGTAAAGGTGTGACTAATGTGCCAGTTCCTTTTCTGTAGTGTATACAGCAATAAGAACCACTTTATTTGTCATACATGTGAACACAGCATACGCCATGCAACGCCATGCAACGCCATGCAACGCCATGCTACGCCATGCAACGCCATGCAACGCCATGCAACGCCATGACTCGCTGAGAGACAGCGTGTCAGCGTGCATACTTGCAGTTGACGGACTGAGATTTCTTTTTAATTTTTAAGCCAGAGGTTTGTATTTTACTGCGAAACAGTCTATAATACTGAGATCACCTTGATTGTCTTTAGCTCCCTCAGTATGGGGCGAGCCTGAGTGGGGAGCACTTGTCCCTCTGCAACATAGAAGATATATAGTGAAACTACGGAAATTATAAATTAAAGAACCTGGACAGGTAACTTACACAGGTCTGTATGCAAATGATCCCATAAGCAAAGCAACAAATAGTGAAAATTAAAACATTCTTTCA
The DNA here is from genome assembly GCA_002778355.1 of Clitarchus hookeri. Lineage (NCBI taxonomy): Eukaryota > Metazoa > Arthropoda > Insecta > Phasmatodea > Phasmatidae > Clitarchus > Clitarchus hookeri. The sequence goes on along the minus strand of NQII01005647.1, from coordinate 148,924 downwards.
AAATTAACGTTTGTACTATAATACTGGAATGCAAGCTCCTCTTTCAGTAACAACCTCTGTAACCACTGTTAAAGAATGTTAGTTTACGCATTAACACACTACAGGAAGGCGTGCAATTTAAAAACGGAAATTACATTTTGAATTATTTTAAAATTACCATAAACCAATCATAAAGACATCACTGGAGTAACTATTAGCCTAAGGATATGCTATACGGGTAGCCACCTCAACTATCAATTCGTTAACAATACGACAGTTATTCTCTCAAAATTTGATTTCTCAAAACTTTTCATTTCTGACTGTTACTTTACCTTTGGATAGGTGCGCGCTCTCATCCGTGTGCAGATAGTTAGTCAAACACCACTAATTACATTATGTACTGAATTGTATATATTTGTTACTAAAAATTTTACATTTATAAGGTTTTTCACTAATTAAAGTAAACAGTATTAAAGCTTGTTTGTACTTGTGTAACTGAAATGCATTACATTTCTCGGGGCACAAAATGCCGTTCCAACAACTCTATCCATATTTACGCAGGTCTATTATGATCAGTCATTTTATACGCGATGTACAATTAACGCAAGGAATAAATGTTCGTAATGACCCAAAACAAAATACACTGAAAGCACATTGACCAATCCAGATTTAAATATTTCATATTTAGTAATGTATAAAGGCTTTTCCTTTACACGCTGTTGTAGAGAGGGCNAACCAATCCAGATTTAAATATTTCATATTTAGTAATGTATAAAGGCTTTTCCTTTACACGCTGTTGTAGAGAGGGCTATGATGACGTAACGTCCTTGTTTAAGTTGTCCCGAACCTCTGCTAGCCAACTCGATGGACTGAAATATTTGAGTCGCGCAAGAGTCAGGCTCAAACAGCAGCTGCTCCGGCCCATAGCCTAAAAGATGAAGTAGGCCGATTTTCGTTTTCTGTGCATTGACGCGCTCATCACCTCTGAAAAAGTCAAATGGTCCAAAGGAGAAATGCGTTTGGTTATATTTGAATTTTCAACACAATCATACTTTCATTTTAAATAAATACTTAACCCACATGCGTTAAAGTGTATTAAAGCAAATAAAAAAATCAAATCACAAGCGCAGTTTTCTAACTTCAGATTCTTCCCACGATTTTTCNAAAGTGTATTAAAGCAAATAAAAAAATCAAATCACAAGCGCAGTTTTCTAACTTCAGATTCTTCCCACGATTTTTCTATAGTGCTGTTAGCATAATACTGGTCCAGTGTTAGAGCACGAGAAGGTATACTGCGCAGCTCTCGTGCACAATCTACCACACTTTTGCTCTATGCCCCTGCCTCCTCGCCAGACTACAGTGCTCCTTAGACATCACGGCCACCTCTCTTTCTTCTAAAATGCTCACTTTCAAGGCTCATACATCAAGACATTGTGTGCATGCAAATATATGTATATCCACTGAAGAGCCAAAAAAACTGGTATATGCGTGCGTATGCAGATAACAGAGGCATGGAACCAATCAGAGTAACGCGATGTGGTCGGCAGCTAGATTGGTTACTGCTGCTACAATGACAGGTTATCAAGATTTAAGTGAGTTTGAACGTGGTGTTATAGTCGGCGCATGAGAGATGGGACATAGCATCTCCGAGGTAGCGATAACATTAGGATGTTCGCGTACGATCATTTCACGAGTGTACCGTNAAAAAGATCGTGAACGAACGGGACAAACGACGACTGACGAGAATCATTAAACGTGACAGACGTGCTACCCTTTCCCAAATTGGCGCATATTTCAATGCCTCCTGCATACCTTCAGACATTAGTCGAGTCCATGCCACGTCGTCTTGCGGCACTTCTGAGTGCTCGCGGGGTCCCTACACGATATTAGGCAGGTGTACCAGTTTTTTTGGTTCATCAATATATATATGCAGTCCCAGAACGCGCTCATAAGTACCACGCCACGTGAATCATGAGCGGAATTGGAGGCGAAAATGTTTTGTGACAAAATGTCGTACGATGATATTTTTCGTGCACAGTGTGGCAACATGGCATCGTTTTAGTCCGTCTTGCTCTGAGATTAACACTATGGCTTTAAAAGTATGGCTTCCCTGCTCACTTACCACGCAGAGCTCGGCTAGTTGCTGACATGCTACTCCCCAGACGGTGGATTGGACGAATGTTTCCTGTAGCTTGGCCACCGCGTTCCCCAGACTTGTCCCCAAAATACTTATTTTGTGGGGGAGAATGAAATACATCGTCTACTGCGTGCATCCAACAACGAGGGAAGACATGAAAGGCACAATCAGAGCAGTTCGTGGATCTCTCAGTTTTGTTGAGGTCCGCCGAGCAAACGCGAGTGTAAGAAGCAGAGTAGAGTCGTTTTTGATACAGGATGGTCGACATTTCGAACACTTATGAAGAGTGATGTATGCGAATGAGTGCTTCCAGTTCCCATTTCGCAGTAGTTCACTCTCACCATAACGGTATTTAAAGTACACCCGACGTCCTTTTTATTGTTTTTGTGAACTAGGTATGCGCGCCAGTAAAACAACATGTTTCGTTGATTTCCATTTAATTGTAGTAGAATGAAAATAGTTTTATTTCAGTTTCATTGTGCATAATGCTCGTCACAACCCACATGCTTCCATTTTTTTATTAAGAGTAAACTATGCACGTCAGACAACAAATGTCTTTGTAAACGTGGTTTCCTTTCAGACGATCTATCGAACGATGCCATATACCACCCCTGTTCCCATTTGCCATTTCATAGCTCACCTCCAAAATTCAACATACCCTTTTGCTTCTCTTTCTTCGTTAAAAATTGCTCGCAAGTTAGTCATTTTTTAACTCAATTATCTCATCGAATACAAGAGAATACTTAAAACCCAATTTACTTAAGTCCTCAATGGTATTATTGTTTAAATGCCACGGATTTTCTACAAGTCCAAATATATGTTCAAGTGATTTTAAGTCAGAAAATCCGCTAAGAAACCCATTCATTTATTTATTTAAATATTCGGTTCATTACTGAGCGACATGCTGCATATATTGTGGAGTACTCTTTTATTTTCAGTAGGGTTTAGGGTTGGAAAGTTTTTTAGGTCGCCTTTTTCTATTTCATCTGCCTGCAGTTTGATTTTATTCTCAAATGCCAGAAATTTATTGGTCATTTGAGTTATCAGTTTGTTTTCCCCTTGTAGTTGCGTGTTAAGATTATTAAACTTTTCAGTCATGTCACATAAATATGCCAATAATATCCACCATTCCTTATTAAGTTCGTCAAAACGTTTGTTATTTTGCTGTAGGAATAGTATAATTTCGAGTCGTAATTCAAAAAATCGTTGCAGCACTTCTCCACGACTTAACCAACGTACAGAGGTATGAAGATGAACGTCGCTGTACTGAGAATTGACTTTCTCCAACAAAGACTTAAATTTTCAGTGATTGAGTTCACGCACTCTGATGTAATTAACAATCGTTATTACAGTTTTCATAACGGAATCAAGTCTCTCATTTGAAATTGGAACGGTAAAATTTTCTTGGTGTAGTATGCAATGAAACGATAGTATTTGTTTTCCGATTTTTTTTAAGTAGTGCAACCAAACCATTTTCTACACCTGTCATCGAGGGACACCCACCTGTACACATATATTTCAAGTTTTCAAAAGAAATATTATTCGTTTCAAAAAAAAATTATGGATTCCAAAAAATCTTTCCCGGGAGTGTGTCCTTTCGTTCGAATCATAGTTAGAAAATCTTCATAATTTGTCATGCCATACCGTACGAATATAGCACATTGAGCAGTTGATGATATGTCGGTACTGGCATCACATGCTAAACTACAGAATTGACATTTTTTTTATATTATAAATTATTTGTGCAAACAGGTGTTTTGAAATATTTTAGATTCGCTGTACACAAGTAGAATCAGACAACTGCAATTTTTTTATTTCAAATAAAATTTTATCTTTATTTGAGTATTTTTAAAATAGGGAGACTGAAGCAATAATCATACAATCTTTAACAATTTCAGCATCAGTAAACGGTTTCATTTTTTTGCAAACAAGTAGCAGATCATATAAGAAGCTTTAGTAATAGCTTCACCCAGTGAAATCGCAACAGACATTATACTTTGCTGTTGACGTAAAGATTGCTTAAAATTTTTCAACTTTTCGGTCCTTAGGATGGATCCTATACGAAAGTTTTCATTAAATTTTAAATGCTTGGTTTGAAAATGGGGAATCGCATTGTACTTTTTCATAATAACACTTCCTCTGCATTTTAAAAAAAAGCAAGTTTCCTTGTTTACCTTCTGTAAAAAAATATTCATCTTTCCAATTTTCTTGAAAGGCTCGATTTTCATCTGCCAATCTTCTTTTTTGTTTTGAAGATACTCCTGCCATAATTCACAGCATCAATAACACGTCGATACGTGTTTCAAACTGACTGAGAGGTTAGATCTGTTGCGAGATGTAATGGCGAACGTAGCGAGCAAACGACTGACCGATGCCCGTGCACCGCGTCCACTCCCCACCCTCGCCCCTCCGCCCACCATCACCGTATCGAACTAATAAACAAACGACTTGTAAGACGATACACGACACTCTGAATTTTAAATGTCATCGAATTACCTACCTACTTTTAGTTCACAAATATTTTTATTGATTGTGGCCCGCAGCGGCCATAGTTTTTCTTAATATGGCCCCCTAAAAAAAAAAAGTCCGAGTACAACCGGCCTTGAGTCTTGGGCCAAGGGTCTTGAATCTTGGTTCAAATGTCTTGAGTCACTGTGCTTGAATCTTGAGTCAAGGGTCTTTGAGTTTTGAGTCTTGAGTCTTGGTTCTTTGGTTTTGGGCACTTGGTCTTAAGTCTTGAGTCGTGTCAAGTGTTTTTTTGGAAATTTGTTTGGAATTTTTGAGATTTTTGGAATTTTGTTGGGAACTTTTTGTGTTCAAGGTCATTCAAGGTCACGGTAATTGGTTCAAGGTCAGGTGTCAAGGTTATCGATACCTAACATGACTGACGAGATGGACTTCGGCTGACCTGGCGAGGGTCGGTAGTGTCGGGAGTTTAGCAATCCACTTGCCATCGAACCCCGGACCTCCTACATGTACATCTTAAAAAAATTACAATTATTTTTTATATTTTTAAAAAATATTTTAAATAATTTTTAAACATTTTTTGAGCCAAGGTTATTCAAGGTGAAAAATCTAAGTCGAGGTCACTTGGATACAACATGGCGAACAAGATGGCTGACAGAACCAAGATGGCTGATGGTCAGGTCTGACTCGGGACCCTGGACCCTGTGTAGCGATTTGGCGTAACTTATGCCTATGAAACCAATACGGCCGCCCCTGCTTGCGCTTGAGAAGCGAGCCTCCCAAATCCTTCCAATGTATCGAAAAGTGCCTTTCTGTGGCTCGTTTTTGCAACTAGGGGGGAACGGTGTTTTATTGAGGGGAAAACGCGGAATTTTAAGTTAAAAAAGGAAATTTTTAAGGAAAAAAGGAAATTTTTAGGTAAATTTAGTCGATTTTGAGGGGGAAAAAAAAATTTTGATTGAAGAAAGGGGAAAAAAAGGGAAATTCAAGATGGGGCGGTTGGCTCCGACCTTTCAATCAGTCCTTCGTCCCCTTGCCCAAAATTACTATTTCATTCTACTCATTCACATGAACACCATATATAAAACTATTTGTTTTAATATCTACATTCTCATTAACACTGTCTACAAAACTATTTATTTTCCTATTTGCATTTACCATTAACGTTCCTAATTTGGCTACCCAGTCCTTCAATTATAGCATGAAGAATATCTGCCAACATTCTCCTAGTTAACATTAACAATCTTTATTAGTTTAACGACCTGCTTTTACTATTAGTATTAATTTTACCAGTACACCCTACTTATTATCAGGCTACTCTATAATCTTACTTATAAAACGGTTGGTTAAAGGAAAAATGCCTCCATCCCATTTATGACACTAGTGTTACGATTGGTTGAAGTCTCTGGGCGTAGCCACGTTCTTCAAACGGACGGCGATCTTAATTAAATAGAATATCTAATAATAAATTCCTTATTTATTAAAACAATCGACAAAAGTGATATTCAAATTTATTATCTTGACATTAACGCCTATCAATTGATATTTACGGCTAATATTTAGATGACAGTCCGTAACCTAATTGAATTAAATGCTAATAAATAGTAAACACCATTCTCTATTTAGAGTTTATTAATGTCCATTGTAAAACATTTCAAAATTGTATATATTATATCTAATAAAACTTGTATTTAAAATAGATCTGCATTACTCCTCATTCAGTCCTATCTTATTTCAGTCTTTCCGTACTGTCTGAAATGTTCTGAAGCACCCCGAATGCTCCCATACACACAGTACGTCGGATAGCCCGCTCTCCGCAGCACTTGCACACTCTCGCTCATAGTTGCTGCACACACACTTGTCCGGTGCTGTCTCTTACTCCCTAGATGGCTATCACAGACTGCCGACCCTCGGATGCGGCGGTATTTATAGTGCAGCGCCCTGGCCCAGAACCTTCTTCAAATGTTGCAAAGCACCAAGGCAAGTAGCCATGCTCTCGTGCATGCTCTCATGACGAGACTCCTCCTGTGTGTCTGGAAGTGCCTGGAAGTGCAAGCCGTCAATCATTCATCTCCTTGGCCTGGTGACGTGGCAGCGGCCGGGTCTCCGTGAGGGAGAACCAGTTTGCGGTGAGTCATCCTCCACTGCGCCGAGACTGGACCAGCGCTAGGTGGCATGTCACCCGTCGCGGGTTCCGCGCCTAACAAAACTAATACTTGCGCAACTGACAAAATTAAGTTTTCAATTCCACTTTTTTTTTTTCCGTGGTATTCTCATGAAGATTATTTTGTATTTAATGATGCTACCCTCTGCAGTTCTGTTAACAGTTAATTTATTTTGGGAACATGACATTTGAACCGCCGCGCTGATATCTCGCTTTACTGGCGATGCGTTAACTATGCGAGCCCCAGTAACATTCAACGTTTGCAGTAGTCGTAGCCTCGCAACAGCAGCCAGCCGAACTCCCGCGCGTGAATCATTCTTAGTGAACACCAGCTGAAACGGAACAATAGCTGACGTTACTGACATTACTGACTAGTTATGTCAGTGAGTATCTGAACGTGGCATTATTCACATGAGTGAGTGTTGTGCGACGACCGCCACCAAGATACTGGACACGCTAGAAGCAGGACGTCACAGGTGACCTCGGTGTGAGTCAGATGTGCGTGGACGACTAAAAACATTGTAAACGTCCTAAGGAATTGTTCAAAAATACATCTGTGAATATCAGATTCCAGGGAACCAAAAATGGAAGCAGGAACAAGACAAATATCTGCAAGACGCTTAATTTAGCATTCATCCCGAATCTTCAGCACGAACAATTGTAAACAGTCGGTTCACTTTTAATCTAGTAAATTTGAAAGCCCTGCTAAGGATCTACGTGAACTTCTAATTTTGTATCCTCCCGCCATATGAAAAATTAACATTATCACGGATAGTGTAACATTATTGAAGCAATAGACTGCAGTGGCTGAGCGGTTAGACTGCCCGCCTCCCACCAAGGTGAACCGGGTTCAATACCCTGCCGGTTCACTCCGAGTTTTCGCAAGTGGGAATCGTGTTGGACCATGCCGCTGTCGGCGTGTTTACTCGGGGATATCCCGTTTCCCACGCTCCTGCATTCTGGGGCTGCCCCATCCTCACCTCGCTTCACCCTCATCAGCTCTTAAGACCTCGCTGTTGAAAGCCGCCCAAATCTCTTCACTCACTCACTTTATTCAAGCAAGGAGTGTAAATGTTTTACTATAGGCTGTTCACGATTATTTGAAATGTTTTGAAATCAACCTTTGAAAAAGTCACTGCCCTTACCTGCTTATAGTTTAACACACACACTAACTGGCATGAACCAAATAAAGATAGTTAAACAACAGAGGCAAATTAGTTCCGTGTATTTAAAACTGAATCAAAAGTGTATGGTAAACAATTATAAATATTAAAATGATTTGATTTGGTTATTATGTATTTAAGTACAATATTCAGCAAATTTGTAAAATAATTACTTTGCTAATAAATTCACAGTTTTACTTGACAAACACATGAATAAAGTGATCAAGCACATGGTAATATTAATGTTACATGCGCCGAAATAATGTAAAATGTGCGTACAAGTAGATCTTAAGCATGGCTGCCAACTTAAGTTCTAGGTTTACCGTGAAAAGGCTTTAATATGAAAATGGCTACTGTTATGTTTATAAAACAAGGAAAACTGACTACTGTGGTTATAAATTTAAACACTACACTCTCAATAAAATGTCAATCCTTAGAACTATTTCTATGAATTCTCTGCCAACTTAACTGGGAGACTACTTCGCAGTATGTTCTGTGGCAGGTGTAAAGTTATGGACAGATATTTATTTTCAATTGTTGATTTCAAAAAGGCTTACTTTATCGTGAACAGACTTTACAAAAACACGACTATGTTTTTCGACTTTTGCTACCGGAAAGAAATATATCATGGAAGATGCTAATATTTAATTTCCATCTTGAAAGGACCGGATCCGAGGCAGGCGACTAATCGAAAGAGCCAAACTTACCAAAAACACCGGCAAAGAAAAAAAAATTAAAAAAATTAGAAAAAACTGTAGCCACCGGATACACAGATGGATACACCGATGTTATCTCGTCACTTCGTATGTTGAAGACGTTGCCTGCGGGACTTTTCGTCTGAACACACATGTGCAAAGTGAGAATAAAATGTGATTCCACTCGCTCAGCTGCAATGTACAAGAAACAGCAGATCCGCCCCAAAAAAAAACATTCCGTATAAGAAGTGCGTAAGCCTATAATAGAACAATAGAATTTTCACAGGCAGACTTCACTGTGAACTTTTTTCCCAGGCCTACTTGAAACGCACGCTGTACATAGCACTGCGTTATCGCAGTGCTTTGTGCATGAACTGAACACCAGTTCAGTTCATGTCATTAAGAAGATAAAACAATTTTCCTTGATTGAATTGTGTACAATTATAGTGAAGATATATAGTTCAATTAATAATATTTCAAGTCAGTTTTAAAATGGAGTTATATAAGGACGTTAAGTATTATATTTTCGGAATAATATTAACAGCGTAGAGACTAAAGAACTGTTTATGTCTGTCGTCACTACCTCCAAATCTTCACTGACCAATTTTGTATGTAAATACATTTTGCCAGAAATAATAAGAGTTGAATTCCATAAGAAACTTTTGCAGCTTTTTATGTAGTGAGTCGTCATTACAGCACAACTTCAAGCGAAAACCCGTGTAAGACCCTTGCCACCCTGTCAAATATGGGCTGTCGCGATAGCATGGCGCCAACCTAGGATTGCCAACACTGGTATCCGGGGCGTATTTTCTCTTGATACCGGGCATTTTAAACATGGTCTCACGTCGATAGTGGTTGGTCACAATTACTTGTTCGTTCCCTCGTATTCCACTATTCAGATACATGCACAATAGAAAAAATATGTACATTATATGTTTGTTACTAAGATAAACCAGATTACATTCGTTGATGTTTCTAGATCAATGGAAGCTTTTCTAAGTATTAAAGAGTGGGATCCTCAACTAATTTAAATTTTGTCGTGGGAGTCTTTTTTAATACTGTAAGATGTGATTTTGCTTATTATTTCTCCTTCAATAAAGTAAACGTTAAATTTTAATATTTCTTTTTCATATGGGCACAGAATATTCACTGCCGTATATCGGATATAAGCATAGAATTTTTTCTTTAATTTAAACTTTTCTCAAGAGATACGATAAATTTCAGGGAATAGTGTGGGTTTAAATCAGCAAATATAAGTTTAAAAAAAAATTTTTTATGTTAACTCCTAATACATTGCGTGAGCTACTTGGAAATGTTTATTTAGCAGCAGTTACGCCTTAGAATTATGCAAAGTTTTATTTGGTGGAAAAGTTAAGGATATTTCCCAAGAACAATTCCGGCTAAAACTGTTTATTCCAACACGTCTGATGGTAAAATTATGATTACGTGGCACTGAATCACGTGCATATCATAAAAACCTTTATACCTACATGTAGGCATGGGTAGGGCCTCGAAGGCTACCCACATTCACAGACCTGTGAACTATTTCTTTCTTAATGCATGGTATCAGATACTTTGATTTGTCCCGTAGTTGTGATAAAATTGTTTTGGCAGCCAATAAAATATTGATACCATTTCCTTTTAGCGAATTCTTAATTTCTGACTGACAATTTCTCATTAGTATTCCTTTGCGTATATTCGATTTCAACATATTGCACGTGTGAGCTATTATCTGCCAGTCTTTATCAATTGACTCGTCACTGATCAAGAGTGCAGAGTCGTTAGTAAGAACATGCCGATATTCTAGTTTGTACAAGCGTTCTACAAGCGTTATAGCAGCGTTCGCTCTATTTGAGGCTGCAATCACACACATCTCTCTTTAAGCTGGTCTCGCACTAACCAACACTGTGTGAAAGAAGACACTTATGGTCACTTCAGCACACGTTGTTCGGTCCGCAGTTTGCGTTGTTCCTGTCGAGCACAGACTGAGTCAGTTTTGCAGTCTGGCTCTGGAGTGTGTGCCGAAGTTGTCTTAGATGTATCCTGCAAGAATGAAGTAGCCCACTTAGTTGCTGGTCCGTCCACAACCCGATTTTGCACCCGTGCTTTCAGTACTTGTCGTCAAACACGTGAAAGATTTAGGGAATTATGTATGTGTAATGATAATACAAAGGTGGTACCTATTTATATAATTATTATAAAGAAAACGTAAAGAAATATGAGTTTTTTTATTAACTACTAATATAATATAGTTACCGTGCTAGCCCTTAGTTACAGATTTGCCACCGTTTTCTCATTTTGAAAATTCGCTGCCAATTCCCTGATTTCCAGTGAAAAATTTCCTCTGATAGATAATTGTTTACAAGGATTGATTTATTTATTCTGTAGCACAATTTTCCAGCAAAATAAATAGTCACCTGAACAAAACACCTCTAGACATGAAAGCTTTGTTTGGTTACACAGCTAATTACCACTCTCTCCATTGCAATTATGTTTATTAACAATGAAAATTAAAATCGAAAATGTTTTCACCTGCTGTGGGTTTTACAATACGGCTAAAACATTTTGTAACTGCATCCATAAACTGGTTGCACAAACCACATGCCAAACATGTGTCAATATTCTGCCAGACGTGCTATTGAAATAATCAAGTGCAGTAGACTCCCGATTATCCGAGCCCCGGTCAACCGAGCCTCCGGGTTAACCGAGCTAGTCATCGGAAGATACAAAATAAAAATAATGCTCTCAAAAGCAGGACAATTAGGATGAGAAGCGATGTTTCTTTGTTTGACGTGCAAGGTTGAGAAATCGGCTATTGCTAGGTGCCATATGTTTCCTGTATTGGCTGTTGTTAGGTCGAGCTGTCATTTCGTGCGAATTTGAAGGGAACTAATTCTAGGAATGCTGGCCCACCCGAATCGTCGGGTTTACTGGGAACTGCTCATATTGTCCCAGGCATCTGGCGCTGTCAGTTGCCTCTGTGCTCTCCGTAAAGGTGGTTGTGTTAGTGATTTTAACATCTGTGCTTTTATTGATTTCTTTGTTTCCTTATGAGTGGAAAACGGAAGAGAGTTGTAGTTTCTCTTGAAACAAAATGTAGTGCATTGAAACGGTTAGACAGTGGCGAAGCAATTAAAAAGGTGGCTGCCGAGTTGGGAGTTGGGGAAGTGACTGTTGGGGACTGGAGACGTAACCGGAAAGAAATCGAAAACTTTGTCAACAAAAGTGTGAGTGGTGGCAGTGGCTTGAGTCGAAAGACTTTGAAGAAGGGCGACTATGAGCAGACGTCTGAAGCTCTTTTTTTGTGGTTTTCACAGCTTCGAGGGATGGGTAGTCCTGTGAGTGGCCCAATGCTTCAAGCTAAGGCGCTCGAGTTCCACAAGAACTTTAAAGACGGCGATGAAAAATTCACTGCAAGCGATGGTTGGCTGGACAGGTGGAAAAAGAAATATGGCATAAGACAGCTGAACATTAGTGGGGAAAAATTGTCGGCTGACTCGTCTGAAATTGCGGAATTCCAGAAAAAAATGGAAGAAATCATTTTTGAGGAGGGATTAACCTCAGATCAAATCTTTAACTCAGATGAAACTGGTCTTAACTTTCGAATGCTACCTTCAAAAACCTTAGCAGCAAAATCTGAAAAAACTGCTCCCGGATTTAAAAAGAGTAAAGAGAGAGTCACAATTCTGGCTACCTGCAATTCTTCGGGTTCTTTGAAACTAAAGCCTCTGCTTATTGGAAAGTCTAAGAACCCAAGGGCCTTTAAAAATATAAAAGTCAATTGTCTGCCAACAATGTACCGCAACCAAAGAAATGCATGGATGGAAAGCAAGATTTTTAGTGACTGGTTTTTCAATGAATTTGTTCCTGTCACTGAAGCATTTTTGAAAAAAAAGAAGCTCCCCAGGAAAGCTATTTTATTACTAGACAATGCGCCATGTCACCCAGATGCCCAAGAGCTGTGCAGTGGTGATATTAAAACGATATTTCTACCCCCTAATGTGACATCGCTCATTCAACCTCTAGACCAAGGAGTTCTCGAAACGATGAAGAGAATTTACCGTCGAAGGCTTCTCCAGATGTTGATTACAAAATTAGATGACGGAATGACTGTCAAGGAAGCCTTAAAGCAAGTCACAATGAAAGATGTTGCGTACTGGATTGCTTCAGCGTGGGATGAGGTAAAACCTACCACCATTCAAAAGTCCTGGAAAAATTTATTTGGCTTAGATGGACAACCCAAACAAGTGCCAGAACAGGAGAATGTGAACGAACTAGTTCAACTGGCCAATGAGCTACCTGTTGAAAATCAAATCAACAGCGACGACATTCATGATTGGTGCAGTGCAGATGTCCAGATGGAGATTACCGATGAGGAAATTATCGATATGGTTACCAATCCTAAGCACAGTGAAGAAGACGACACGGACGAGATAACTCCAAAATTATCACATTCTGATGGGTTGAAATCGATCAACGCTGCTCTTGCTTACATAGAGCAACAAGAAGAGTGTAGGCCACATGACATACTAACTTTTCAGCGTTGGCGTAACATCGCATCATCCAAGAGAGGACAGAGGTTAACTCAGAAAACAATAAAAGACTTTTTTAAGTACTAATATGTAATCTCATGTTTGCACTAACTTACAGGTTTATTTTACGATTTTCAATTATGTACACTATAGCAGTTTTTACATTCTTAACATTTTTTTCATGTTTTTAACACAATAATACCTAACCTCTGTATTATCCGAGTTTTACCGTATCCGAGGTGATCTCGGTCCCAATTACCTCGGATAATCGGGAGTCTACTGTAAATTTAAAATTGACAGGTGCAAAGTATATGTTTGCAATACGTTTTCAGAGGTACATGATAAATAATGGAACAGTCATATATAGTTTGTGTATCAGATAATTATATGACACTCAATTACTGTGTTCAAAATTCTATGGCATTTCTCTGTTTTCCAGATGATTCAGACTAGAAGCTACCATGTTATCAATGATAATGTGACGCGGGACCTCGAGGTGGTGCTGCCCAGAACCGGCCGGCGACTCATGACAAGTGTCAAGTTCAAAGTTGCACATCGCACGACAATGCACTAGAAGATTAATGACAACAGGACCTCCGTGGCTGATATGGACGTAGAGTACACCAACCTGGTGTTGAGAGTTGCGAGTGACGACAGGGTTATGTAAGCCTGCTCGTCACGTAACCACAGAGACCGTAAACACATGTTGGCGCACGGCGAATAGCCCCTGTATGGCAGGCAGTCTCCTAGCTGCGTCGAACACATTGAAGAGTTCGAAAGTCTTACGAGCTTAAGGCAGTTAGTTGCCTAACTGCATTTGGCGCTCGCTTTAACGTTGCAACATGTTTTAAAAACCGCGACGAGGCTATTAGACGTGCCCCCAGTATGTTTACCAACGAAAAGAGAACTTACACCAGATGACGAAAGGGCGCTCTCGAGACATCACAAACGCTATGGATATTATTTTAGAGTCGTTACAAATCTGCTTTTTCAGGCGGCTGCAGCAACGTGTGGTGACCTGTTGCAAGGTAAGCAGTGTTTTGCTCTGAGCTATACCTAAACGTTTGCTAGTATACACATCGGCCACTTAAATGTAGCACTGCAGTTGACATCACTGCACGTGTGTATTGGGTGCCTCGCCACTCTCTCGTGAGTGGCCGCAACACTTTCAGTTCATCCCGGCTACTCTCTGGTCACTGGTGCTTACTGCGTGCGCCGAGCGTGTACAGCACTGAGCAAGCACCAGCTTACCTTGCAACAATTCACTACGTGCCACTGGACGGCTGTATCTTAAAACGTTCTACCCGGACACGAGCAAAACTGCGATAGGATCCTGCGTTGAAACTTCCTACAGACATTCCACCAATCAAATGATACAGTCGCCGCTTGAAGAATAGTTGGTGCACACGCCACGAAGAAAACACTGCAGGCCAGTCCAGATCCTTACTCGTAGCGACGATGGCGCAATCGATGAGCGTGGAAGTGTCACCCTTATCGCTGCCGCGCTTCTGAGCCTCAACTGCCGAAACATCTGCATGAAAGGGACCGCCTTACCCTTTCAGACCCAGTTCAGCCTCTCACACCTGGTGTGCACAGTTGTGTTCGTACATAACTTACACGAAGGTGGTTTTAGGCCAGCACTGAACCCTGCAAAGTAATACTCAGTGATCGTGATACTGTTACCAGACGTGGTTTTACATGGATTTGCAAAACTCACATTTATAATATACTGCTATGAAGTTTTGCTATGTTCTGATATTATGTTTCAACAAAATTGTGGAACGTAATGGAAAATATTCTTGAAAAAAATGCCACAATAAGTTTTTTTTTAATTCTAAGTCAATATTTGCTGAGGTACAGTGCAAACCATTATTTTAATTATTGAAAGAAAAACTAGTATGCGATCATCAGCCCCTAGTAAAACCATGTAGGTCTGCGTATAATAAGAGTAAAAAGTATTGATAGGTTACATGAACTTGCATAAGGTAAATTCCTTAACACTGAGATTAATACGTGAAATTTCGGGGAGTAGTATTTAGTCCGTGGTTTACACTGGGAGAAGGGGGAGGTGGCAATCACTAGCGCTGTAGGTTTCTGAGGTAACTGGAAGTCAAGGGGCGGCAAATTACATGTAAATCCTTAGTAACAAATACATATCAATCGTCCTCTGACTGCTGAAGGCTATGAATGATTCAAATCACATTAGTAGAACGCCAAGCCTACAGCTCCTCGGGTGTGAGAACGGAACAAGTGCTGTGTCGGTTCAAGACTCCGCTTCAACTCTCTTGCAGACATTCTGCGTTTTCGCTTCATTATTTCAGATTCGTTGTAATTACTGGCAATGTACGATTATAGGAAATTTACATTTTACGAGTTGTTTAATTTTTTTGTACTTAATTTTAATTTTGTGTTATCTGCTAGTTGTAAAATGTTAGGAATATATTTGATTTTATCAGTAAGTTCCTGACTTTTTGCAAGCAGGAAATAACATACAGTGAAAATTCGATACAAAAGTATTAAACATCGTGTAAAATGAAAATTTTTTACAATCAAACATTTTCAATAATACGTCTGGAACTGAAATTATGACACGAAAACGAAGGATTTCTGCAAGAGAAGTGGAGCCGAGTCTTAAGTACAGAATGCTTCTAAGATTTCGTATTTGCAAACCGTAAACTAAAAAGAGTATCATGGGGTAAACTTATAAGTTCAGGTGGTGCAAGTCAGGAAATTTATAATGCGAACTGTACATAAACCAACATCTCATTTATTTATTTATCAAAACAAAATAGCTGCAGGCTTTGTGTTCGGCCACAGTAATATAAACAATTCATAACGTAGATAAGAGTAGCACGTGTTTACGAATAAGTTACCCACCAGGAAGGTCGATGGGGAGCGCCCTTCGCAGTATTCAGCATCGCCAAAAAATAACCTTTGTAGTTTGTTATGTAAACAATCTCTAAATTGTATAAAACAAAGTAGCTTATCCACGTCTGTCTGTGTATTCGCTTAGTACTTCTAAACTACTTGATGGATTTTGATGCGGTTTTTAACATCATTTAGAGAATTTCTTGAGGAAGGTTTTGGTGTATAATACATTCATATTTAATGTAAGGATAGTAGAGAAATGTCGACGTTTTTCGTAAAAAAAACAGCTTTTTGGGCGCTTCCTTGGCTTGCGCTGACTAAACCACAACAGATAGATCAAATTAAATATTACAGAATTGTAACTGTGTAAAGGGTCTACAGAAAAGTCCGCGATATCATATGGTCATATTTCAAGGATGACCGACAGTAAACCCTTTTGTCTTTCAAAGTTTGGTAAAAAAATAATGGTTCACTTGTGAAGCCGTTTTGACTGACATAGTATTAATCCTTATTCAATTAAATATGTAAGTTTCCTTAAGCATTTAGTTAAGATCAAATTTGTCCTTTACACCATCTCATTTCAATGAATATGTTAGAAGAAATCGCCGGTTTTGCTATTATACAGCGGCAAAGCCGGGCAGTTGTGCTGGTTGCTTATATACACGCAACTAAGGGAAGCACAGCGGGGCCCTCGCCCGCTACCCACGCAAACCCACAGTGATATCTAAACAAACACACGAGNCGCGCAACTAAGGCAAGCACAGCAGGGCCCTCGCCCGCTACCCACGCAAACCCACAGCGATATCTAAACAAACACACGAGTATGGAAAATAACGTTTATTAAAATCAACTGTTTCAAATAATACGTTGTATCTGTAAATGTATTATTTACTGTTCCTATATGCCACACAGTTTCTTAGAGTGCCAGTAATGGCCTTTGATATTGCGCAGTTAAAAGCAATTGTGAAAAATTTACATTTTTAAATATCTTTGATGAAAATGATAGCTTATTTTTGACGTCGACGAAAACTGCGAGTTTTAAAAATATGGCCCAGTGACTAAAAAATGGTTGTGATACTGATTCTGCTTATATAAATATATGCCAATGTATTATGACTCGTAATATCAAAATAATATAGTCTAGCTTTTTAAATAGGATTGTATTTTATAGTTTCTGAAAAACTATGGTAGATGTGTGCTCGCTCCAGAGTTATGTTCTTGTTGTGTCACTCAGGATATAAAACCATTTTTTCAATAAATTAAACATGTGAGTTACGTAAGCGACGCAGCGAGTCGCTCTGATTGGCTGGAAATATGTCGGTTGCTCGGAGGGAGTGTCGAGGGAGGCGAGGAAGGAGGCCGCAGCTGCGGTATTCTCTCGTCACAGTTTTGGCGCCGTACCGAGGCCACAGAAACAGCGCCTTATATCCGGACCGGGAAGGAAACAGACCACATACTGCAAGGAAGTGTTCGCAAATTACGACTTTAGTGTGCGTGCGTGATGACGCATGTTTAAGTGTTTTTGTTTTTCTCTCATGGCTGCTCCCTGCAGTAGGTTAGGAAAAAAGTTTGATGGGTAATGGTAAAGGCGGTTCACTGTAAAACCTACCCCTTTTGAAACCCCGGCTTAACATCTACTTGTATGCGTATTGTGTATTCTTTCGTCNGGTTCACTGTAAAACCTACCCCTTTTGAAACCCCGGCTTAACATCTACTTGTATGCGTATTGTGTATTCTTTCGTCATATGTAACATTTACATTTCCAAGGGCCAGATCACTTTATTCATGTGTCGGTCAAGTAAACCTGTAAAATTATTAGAAACGTTAACAGTTTATAAATTTACTCATTCTTACAATTGCGTGCTTTAAGAAAAACGGAAAGAAAAAAAGGAACTATTAGCGTATCCTCAAATGTTTACCAAACACTTTTTATTCGACGTTACGACATGCAACTACTTTNAAAAAAGGAACTATTAGCGTATCCTCAAATGTTTACCAAACACTTTTTATTCGACGTTACGACATGCAACTACTTTCCTTCTATCGGTACCAACTTGACAAAGTGACTGTCAATCAGTGCACCCGTTAAAACGTAAGGAAGTAGGTACAGCGACGTGTTTCAAAGGTTGATTTTAAAAATACTCAACGAACCGCGAACAGCCTATATGACCACAACCATGCGTAGCATATTGTGCGGAAGGTCGCCATGCTATACGAAGGTTGGGAATGTCCACTGCATGTTTAAGATGGTTGCGTAGACATATTTACAATGCACGTACCACGCTCCGGGAGTGACAAAGTTTTTTTTTAAACAAGAATAAAATAAAACTGTTAAAGTAGCTTGGTTTAATGACTGGAAAGTGGATCACGCGGGAAACTGGGTCGCACCGTACCCAGAACTAGAACAAGCTCAGCTTCGGAAAACTCGGTAATTGTTAGGAATTATTTATTCTTAATAGCGGGAGGGATAAATGGAATATACATACACCATAACCATGAAAAGTAATCAAAATAAAGTAGTGGCGTCTCCAGGATGAATCTCAGAGGAGGGCACATAGTTCAATGTATGTATACCTCATTGAAAATGCAATGAACTAACAAACCTCTAAACACACCCGGGTTTCCACTTTTAATAGTTTCGACATGATTTCTAAGACTCCACTAAAAAAAGCCACAAAATGTATTGCAGTCCTTTATTGTAGAAGTTACGTATATATTATTTCTACTAGTGAGTTGTCTTTTTACTGACATTCCTTATACTTCATCAAACTGATTTCGTTTATCTACCTGGCCCAGCATTACCATTTTCATTTAATCTTGCAACTGCAATTTGTTCACTAATTATTTTTTTCTATATTGTCATCCAAATGTTTTAGGCCGACAACACCTGTAGTACCTCACGTATCGTCTGAACCAAAAAGAATAAAAAACACAAACAATAAAACGCGGTTTTATAATTGTATCCTGCTAACCAAATGGTTTTATGGATTTTTTTAATCAAATTACATTTAAAATATTTTTTTTGAGTGTGGTAGGTTCGCGTTATAATAAGTCGTGGTCTCGGAGAGCCGATATTTTTAATTGAATGCCTTTTTTTACAGTCTAACTGCTCCCCTAAAGAATATTTATTCCGTTCACTGTGTTTTTTAAATGTATGTGGTATGTTACATGTCAGTTCAGTATAGGTCTATCTAAAACTGTGCTATCCCAACCTGTATCTTAGGACAAGGACATGCTGATTGTTGCACGTGGCCCTTTGACGTCAGGCGCTGTCCCATGCTCCCGCGTCCCAAGTCAAAGCATTCAGAAAACTGAACTTTGGTCCCAACCCAAGTTGTGTCATAACATGACAGAAGAAGAAGACTTAAGATACTTTCATGCGCATTCGTTGAATTTTCAGGTTGTTAATATAAACAATGGACTTAAAACATGGTTTTTCCAGAGACGAACGTAATGAAATGCTAATTAGTGCAGTCTGCGTTCTGTCTGAACTATTTAAAATGGAGGATGAACATTTAAGAAAATTCTTGGCCACTCATGGTGGTCATAGTGAGCATTTGTGAATGTATATTTAAAAAAAAAACCTCACTGTTTCACGGTTTATTTCATTGGTCAATCAAGGTTGTAGGTTGTTTGGTTTTTATATTATAGACCTTCAAAAATGGCATATTCTTTTATACTCAATTCGTATACTATTTAATGGAGTTCTTTTTTTCGTTGAAATTGCTACCATTTTCTGAAAAGTCAGTGGGCTAAACCGTTTTCGTTACGGAATGGAAGTCCTCATTAAATTAAAGAGATAACTATAATTTCCTCATTTTATTTACAATTGCTACAAATAAAATTTTCTCGACCCAAATTCTCACAATAAATGTATATCACTTGCTGTTTAGTATTATGAATTCAATCAATATAAGTTGTTAGTACCTCAAAGAAATTAATGTATTAGAACAATAAAACTCAGTCCCAATAGAAAGTTTATCAAAATCTGTTCAATTATTTTATAAATTATATGTCCTTTTTTCACAGTTATAATATTTGCAGTAAAATCCGTATCACATTTTCATTCAGTCCCACCTCAGTTTAGTTTATGTTCCACCAGTCCGCAATGTTGTAGAGTTCTCCGAGCACCCTCACACACAGTAGCCTTCACTCGTTGGGTAACACGCCCTCTAGTCCCTTCACACCAGAAACTCCACATCCGCCGTCGCCTCGTAATCTCCCGTCGTCATCCGCCCCCTTCGCCGATGCCTCTCGCTGCACCACACGTCGCTAGATTACCGACCTCAGCCAATTGACTTCCACAAAAAAAAACACGTACCCTTGGACCACCGCAATATTTAAAGCATCGAATACCATCGCCCAGAAATTTCTCTAAATGCCGCGTTGCGCCGAGGGTCCTAGTTCCCAGAATATTCTTGCGCATCCTCAAAACTCGTCGGCTTCTCCAGCAGAGGGAGGAAGGGCTGTGATGCCTGCAAGGTCACTACTGCCAATCATTACCCCGGCCGCCAGGTGAGCAACAGGGCAGAGAGCGGGTCTGCCTGGGGGGAGGGTCAAGTTGGCTCACCCTTCACAGAGCTGGACCAAGCATGTAGCTCGCTTCTAGTGCGATTATCAGCACGTAACACTGCTCCCTCCTTAAGTATGTTCGTCCCGAACAGACTCTCCAACATCAAGACCTTCGTAAAGCGCTAGTCTTTCGATGTGGACAACCATAGGCTTCGCCTGAGAGCCCTGTCAACAATCACGGTATACCACATCATTTATCTGTTTCAAAGGCCTTCCCAACATTTCTGTAGCTTCGGGTAATATCCCTTCAGCCTCTGAGGGTTGTACAGCCACGCCATCTGTCCATCTTGAAAAGTATTTTACTGTACGTTACAGTACTAGATGGCGGCGGTCGTTAAGGCATCCTGCTGAAGTCATGTAAAGGAGGGAAAGCAACGACCCGAGACCCACCAAATTAATGAACTGCAACAAGTCGGTGTTCGAGTGGTTCTGATATGATCAAACTTAGAAAGCAAACTTTCCTACATCAGGGTACAATATTCTTGCATATCTAGGCATTTTAAGAACTCTTCCTACGCTGGAAGTCACACCCCCCCTCCCCAACCCCTTTTTTTGCGCTTCATCCCTTTTTTTTCTTTTTCTGCTTATGAACTGTTTAAACCACTCATTATATCACTGTATCACTTGATTATGGCACCAATCAAATGTTATATCAGCTACACACGAACTAGCCTGTATCATTGATTTATTATGTTCTTGAAATTCATCAAGAATATGCTTTCTGAATACTTTATGCAATAGTTTATAAATAGGTCCTACGTGTTTAAGTCGGAAANAAATTCATCAAGAATATGCTTTCTGAATACTTTATGCAATAGTTTATAAATAGGTCCTACGTGTTTAAGTCGGAAATAATATTAACGTGCAGACCGTTTCGAACTCAGGACATCCGACAGTCTTTGAGAATTATGTTCAGCTGAGCTGTCCGAGTTCTTATTCCTTTACACCTTGTTAAGACTTTCGGAGTGCCTCGTTTAAATAAGGAGTTCAGATTCATCTGCTTAATATCTGCATGGTTTTCAAATTTCTAGCTTATATGCACTAAGAAGAACTTATTCGTAAATACTCATTTTGCACTAGGCGGGAACTGATTCAACAACATTTCGTTTGGTATTGGCGCTTTGAACCTTACACGACTGACTATCCACATGTAAACCAATTATGTTAATTTCATTAGAGATGCAGAGGTTATCTGCGGGTTTGTTATAACGTTTTAAAATAATGAATTTAGATCAAGAAACAGCCTCTACAAACACTGTAAACAAGTGCAGCTTTTATGGTATCATATAGTGAACAAACTCTTGTGTTCAATAAAATTGATTAATTGAATTCTTTTGTTGGAAGAAACAATTTCGTGTTCAATCAAATGATTCCGTCAAACTGTTTTGGTTTATGTTCTGGTGTTTTTTTGTACTGTTACAATAAACATCTTTGGAAAACAGCTTTCAACATTTTTGTCTGTAGAACTTCAAAAAGTAATTTTTCTTTTTGTAAAAAATTGCAATATATGTGGTTTTAAATTAAAGGCTTGTATTTAAATTTAAGAGGGAATAAAATATGTTATTAATGCTTCCATTAAAAACAACTGCAATGAAATTAAGCCAGAAGGAGGAAAAGATTTCAAACTATTCACGAAAATGAAAGAAAAGCCTACATCGAGAACACTGACAGTGAAGTGCAGTGCCATCCTTCGTGTTATAACCGAAAGTCCTTTACTACATGACTACTCATTTATCTCATTTAGAGAAAAATTGAGTTTAGTGGCTTAGAAAATTACTGCACTCTAGCCAGCGTGACACTAATTCTGCAGGCGGTTTGAACAGTTAGGTGAACATTTGGAGTTTTATAATTGCAAAACATATTAATTTATTAACGTTTTTGTCAGGATGACAGTCATTGGCACTGCAAGCCTACATACAGACTTTCATACAGTCTGTTAGCTCGGTTACAGAAAGTGCAGGGCAATACACACACGGCGTGATCGCATGAATGTATCTTTCCTAGGAAAGTACAAGTTAAATAAAGTGCAATTTTTACATTCAGAAGAACGTTAAAGGGAAACATCTTCCCTGCACTGCAATTATTTCTATTCAATAGCAGGTTATTCGTAAACACATGTATTTGTTATAAGTTAAATAATTGTGATATAATGTAATAATTTGTAATTTTTTTCACCACTTAAAGAAATTCCTGATTATTAGAAACGTTTTTCTAAATGACCCTTGTAAATACACAAAGAAGAAATGTTACAAACCATGCTATTATATTTCTACAAAGGTCTATAAATGTACAAAGAATTCGTCAGTAAAATTTACAAAAGAAATATACAGCGTTTGGCACTGTATGAAACAAATAGTGTGGGGCAAGACAGGTTTCCTCTTTGTTTATGGTAATGGCGTAACAGCATAATTGTAACGGTTTGTTTTCCGTACTTCCGATTCACTACAGCAACGACGTTCTGCACAGAATTATTGGTTATAGTCTATTCGCAGTTTCTTCACACTATTGGAATGAAACCTTTGAAAAGTCACGGCCTGTATAACACGTTTGTTTGTTTCCTAAATATGCCATGTATCACAAGCGTTTTATCCTTTTGTTAACACAAAAGTTNAAATTCATCAAGAATATGCTTTCTGAATACTTTATGCAATAGTTTATAAATAGGTCCTACGTGTTTAAGTCGGAAAAAATATTAACGTGCAGACCGTTTCGAACTCAGGACATCCGACAATCTTTGAGAATTATGTTCAGCTGATCTGTCCGAGTTTTTATTCCTTTACACATTGTTAAGACTTTCGGAGTGCCTCGTTTAAATAAGGAGTTCGGATTCATCTGCTTAATATCTGCATGGTTTTCAAATTTCTAGCTTACATGCACTAAGAAGAACTTATTCGTAAATACTCATTTTGCACTAGGCGGGAACTGATTCAACAACATTTCGTTTGGNTATGCACTAAGAAGAACTTATTCGTAAATACTCATTTTGCACTAGGCGGGAACTGATTCAACAACATTTCGTTTGGTATTGGCGCTTTGAACCTTACACGACTGACTATCCACATGTAAACCAATTATGTTAATTTCATTAGAGATGCAGAGGTTATCTGCGGGTTTGTTATAACGTTTTAAAATAATGAATTTAGATCAAGAAACAGCCTCTACAAACACTGTAAACAAGTGCAGCTTTTATGGTATCATATAGTGAACAAACTCTTGTGTTCAATAAAATTGATTAATTGAATTCTTTTGTTGGAAGAAACAATTTCGTGTTCAATCAAATGATTCCGTCAAACTGTTTTGGTTTATGTTCTGGTGTTTTTTTGTACNTGGAAGAAACAATTTCGTGTTCAATCAAATGATTCCGTCAAACTGTTTTGGTTTATGTTCTGGTGTTTTTTTGTACGGTTACAATAAACATCTTTGGAAAACAGCTTTCAACATTTTTGTCTGTAGAACTTAAAAAAGTTATTTTTCTTTTTGTAAAAAATTGCAATATATGTTGTTTTAAATTAAAGGCTTGTATTTAAATTTAAGAGGGAATAAAATATGTTATTAATGCTTCNTTAAATTTAAGAGGGAATAAAATATGTTATTAATGCTTTCATTAAAAACAACTGCAATGAAATTAAGCCAGAAGGAGGAAAAGATTTCAAACTATTCACGAAAATGAAAGAAAAGCCTACATCGAGAACACTGACAGTGAAGTGCAGTGCCATCCTTCGTGTTATAACCGAAAGTCCTTTACTACACGACGACTCATTTATTTCATTTAGAGAAAAATTGAGATTAGTGGCTTAGAAAATTACTGCACTCTAGCCAGCGTGACACTAAGTCTGCAGGCGGTTTGAACAGTTAGGTGAACATTTGGAGTTTTATAATTGCAAAACATATTAATTTATTAACGTTTTTGTCAGGATGACAGTCATTGGCACTGCAAGCCTAAATACAGACTTTCATACAGTCTGTTAGCTCGGTTACAGAAAGTGCAGGGCAATACACACACGGCGTGATCGCATGAACGTATCTTTCCTAGGAAAGTACAAGTCAAAGAAAGTGCAATTATTACATTCAGAAGAACGTTAAAAGGAAACATCTTCCTGCACTGCAATTATTTCTATTCAACAACAGGCTATTCGTAAACACATGTATTTGTTATAAGTTAAATAATTGTGTTATAATGTAATAGTTTGTAATTTTTTTCACCACTTAGAAAAATTCCTGATTATTAGAAACATTTTTCTAATATGAAACAAATAGTGTGGGGCAAGACAGGTTGCCTCTTTGTTTATGGTAATGGCGTAACAGCAGAATTGTAACGGTTTGTTTTCCGTACTTCCGATTCACTACAGCAACGACGTTCTGCACAGAATTATTGGTTATTGTCTATTCGCAGTTTCTTCACACTATTGGAATGAAACCTTTGAAAAGTCACGGCCTGTATAACACGTTTGTTTGTTTCCTAAATATGCCATGTATCACAAGCGTTTTATCCTTTTGTTAACACAAAAGTTTACCTCAGTTTTGGTTAAATTGAAATTTTATTTATATTTTATTCACTAACTATATTTCATTATTAATTAATATGAATAACAGCTGTGATAAAATAGTTGCGTTGGTAATGCCTTGTAAGAAGTAGTTATTATGTAAAATATTATTAAAAGTGAGTGCAGAGGAATGCGGTGCGTTGCGTGATCTCCTAGACTTGGTTGCCTCGAGGCGGAGGAATATCCCCGCAGTAGAACTGTAGCAAGGCTTCATAACAGAGTGAAGCACCCGTGAGCGGACTCGGGCGTAAGAGCGGCGCGTGCTAAGCGTGCAGGCCTCTCGCGTGCGTTGCGTGATCTCCTAGACTTGGTTGCCTCGAGGCGGAGGAATATCCCCGCAGTAGAACTGTAGCAAGGCTTCATAACAGAGTGAAGCACCCGTGAGCGGACTCGGGCGTAAGAGCGGCGCGTGCTAAGCGTGCAGGCCTCTCGCGTGCGTTGCGTGATCTCCTAGACTTGGTTGCCTCGAGGCGGAGGAATATCCCCGCAGTAGAACTGTAGCAAGGCTTCATAACAGAGTGAAGCACCCGTGAGCGGACTCGGGCGTAAGAGCGGCGCGTGCTAAGCGTGCAGGCCTCTCGCGTGCGCTGCGTGCAAATGAAGCGTGCTCGGTTGCGTGTCGGCACTGTTGTTTTCCTAGCAATCAACGGTGTCCCTACAGTTACAGTTCGTGACAGCAAACCCAACAGCGCTCTCCGTGCACGCGCTTCTCGAAGGACGACCGCCACACGTGCACCTCTTCCCTCAGAACCTGGGCAAACAAGGACAGAAGTCGCGGTGGTGCAGTGGTCATACCACTCGACTCCCACCTAGGCGAACCGGGTGTGATTCCCTGATTTTCGCACGTTGTAATCGTGCCGGACGATGCCGCTGGTCGGCGAGTTTTCTCGGAGATCTCCCCATTTCCTTCGCCCTCGCATTCCGGCGCTGCTCCTTATTCACCTCTCTTCACCCTCGTCGCCTCACAAGACCTCGATGTTAAGAGGCTGTATCACTTCTTATACAGAAATTATTCGTTTTGGTGTCATAACGGAAGAGAAAAGGTCATTAATAAAAATGTTTCATTATGGAAGCTTTGCATTTCATGGTTCTGTGCAAATGTTCCTACCTGATTGTTAATAGGTATTCCTTGATTGCAATTAAAATATGAGATTAAATTAATGTGTAAAAGTTGTATAGAATAATTTTTTGGTTATATATGCGTTTTTACTTTATTATGTCCGCAATGATGGGTAATGCAATAGCTAAGCTTCTTCTGTCGCATTTTTCAAAAATTCTCCTAAATTTTAATCATGAATAAATAAATAAATAACTCAGTATAGCGGGTGACACGGGTTCTTGAGAACCGCCCAAATCTCTCCGCTCCATTCTGCGAATAGATTAGCGTTTATTTTAAATTATGTTATTTCATCAAAATAAAATGTAAAGTTTGTGATCCTAACTGGCTACTTCAATGTAAACTTCTAGTTAAAATTATACATTTTCAAGCATGTTTTTCCAAAATATTATATTAAATTTCTATAAACGTTTATAAAACTCCTTTGAGGGATTCTCTCTGTAGCAACCGCTTATTTTTGGTTTAGCATTAGTGATCTTTGTTTCAAAATTACTGACAGTATACACGGTGAGATCATATTTACACGACCATCCGCAACATTGTGACGTCAGCAACGTGTAGCCAGCGAAGTACGCAAGTGTCACAGGCAGTCTTGGTGGATATATTACACGTGCTCGTCAAAATATTCAGACCACTAGCTAACATGAAAAAAATAGATGCGTGTACGTATGTACGCGCGTTAGAAGTTATACTTCTATGGCGTGACTAAAATAAAATTGTATTACGTATGCAAATAATTTATGTAAGTAGGAATCACGATCAAATGACCGATGAAAGACATTAAATACAATTAATAAAGGTTCGATTAAAGAACATAATTAAATTTAAAAAAGAAGTATAACTTAATAAAATAATACATACAAAAACTAACCTCAAATACTCAAAAATCATTTTAAAATTTTATTATACAATTTATGTCACTAGCAAATCTTTCACTGCACAATGTAAGTAAAATTAATTAATAAGATTATATATATTCACAATGAATTACTAATATAACTGAAATGTTTTTCAATTTACTTATTACATGAACTGAATTTCTGTCGGTTTTTAATATAACCACGGGCTATGTTGTGTACCTTGCGTTTGTATATAACTAGACGATACGCGCATGCGCGTTGGGTCATACCCCTACCACGTTCACTGTCGAATTTCATTACACTGTGCGCGCGAAACTTCCATTGCACACCAAACTTTTACCCTCAACGCGCCAAAAAAAAGTATAACTTCATAAATTTATTTGAACATTACGCCAAGTGATTATTTGGCACGAACACATTTACGCGCAGCACATTCTCTTGCAGTCTTGAAATGTAGTCGCGTACATCCACGACCCCATCTTGGCGCGGAGTGTTCGCACTCTGCCGACCGCAGCGACGACTTTCAATAACAGCACCTGACGACATATATATAGTTATCGTATTCGTAGCGCGTGTTTTATTTACATTTAATTGATGGCCTATCTCGCTACTTGATGTGTTTCGTTTCCGCAATTAATACACTTCTATCTCCATTGTTTATACAAAGAACTTGATAACTTCCTTGCTACCGTTGAATGCCAACTACAAATGAAACTCAAGTAGAAAACCAGTTCAAATGTAAACTGTTCTTCTATTCCGATTTAGAGTGAAAAGTGAGCTAAAAAAAAGAGACATATTAAATCCGATGGATCGCTTTCGGATAAGCATTGAATAACGGTTCATTTCGGTATACATTAAAAATACGCAAGTAAAAAAAGTACAGTTTTTACTATTGGAACTTTCATTTTTGTACTATAGTATTACCAGTATGATACTGATTATAAGAAAAATATTTAGTTATGAAATTTGCAAAAAAATTATCATGCAGGATATTATGTATGAAAAAGACGTGAATTTTCATTGTAGTCTTCCAAAACCAAAATTTTCTTAATATCTATAATATATCACTTAAGTCATTAAAGTTAATGAACATAGCATAACTAAAGGAAGGACTAGAAACAAATGTACAGTCCTCTTGTTGTAAATGTTAAGGTTCTGCACAATGTTGACTGATAGTACCTTATGATCTTAAACTTTTGACTGAGACTGTAGTAGATATGTAGTAACTCTGGAACGTATAGGGAGCGTGTGGATGACGCGTGCTGCACTCCTGCACCAGGCTTCGCAAGCTCTTGGTGTGATGCGAGCAAGACGCCTGATACGTAAGTATGACGTCTCAGTGTTTATTAAACCTCGATAACGAACCACAAAATGCAGTCAATACTGCTGTGTTGTGGGGTGCAGTGCCACGCTGAGAAACTGTCCGCCAGTTATTAAATTGTTAAGGTTTCCCATCGATAAGCATCACAGTTTCAGAACAACGCTTGTATCGCGGCGGTAAGACGTGACACCATCGACGGAAATCATTGACTCCCATTTGTACAAGTTTCTTTGCTCCAACAATGCAAAACACAGATTCTGACTGCTTGCCTTAATATAAATTTTATATTTCAGTTGCGTTGTTATTTTTAGATCAGTTTTATAAAAGAGCTGCATCTCTGTAGGTAGCATGTGAATGTTATTCGATGGAGTCAGCAATAACATAATACTATACACAAAATTTTTTTTTGCATATATCCACTTTGTGACCGTTCTAGTTTTGTAATTAGCTAACGCGTTTATCCACAATTTAAATTTCGGGGTTTTTCAACAATATCATCTATCACTTTCAATACACTCAAATATCCTTTTTAGGGCTACCAAACGTCCTCTTTCACCCAGATATGTCCTCTTTTGAGGCCTTTTAAACTGTCCGGCCCCGGTTTTACATAAAGAATAAAAATGTCCTTTTTTTCAATGAGAGAGAAAGACCAGAAAGTTTTATTTTCTTGGGGGTTTTTGTATACGACTAACTTCCTGCAAAATGCAAACTTTAAACAGAGTTTTAAGTGATACTTTTGTCTTTATTAACCCTCTGGTTTTTCCCTGTCTGTGTTTTGAGTGTTTAAATTGAGAAGTTCCTAATCTATTGTAATTTTTATTATTATATGCTAGGAAATAGAAACCTATTAGAACAAATAAAATTGCCAAAGAAATATGATCGAAATGTATCTGAACCGGAGACTGAAGGATTTGACTTTCATAATCAGAGTGAACATGAATACTACGTTATCTGGTTGCAATAAAATATTGTGTACGACTTAACAGAAGCATGAAACCAAATTTAGAATACAATTTTGCATGTACTAAATTTGTTAACTGACCTACGACATAATAAACTAATTTTATGTATTTCATAAAAAAATTAGTCCCTTTTTTTCGTGTAATTTTAGACAAGTGTCCTTTTTGTTTAATGTCAAGTTACTCGAACATGTACTAATTTTATATATATATATATATATGTGTGTGTGTGTATGTATGCGTGCGTGTGCGCGTGTGCGTGCGTGTGCGTGTGTGCGTGTGTGCGTGTGCATGTGTGCGTGTGTGCGTGCGTGTGTGTGTTTATGAGTGTGTGTGGCAACACTACTGCTATAACAACATTTTTACTCTCGCATTCCGCTTTCAACATGATAGTAAAAGTTCAGTCAATGTGTTTTATTTTGTTCATACAACGTAATTGTGTCCAATGGTGTCGAATTGTTATTTTATGCAACTGCAAACTTAAATTTGAACATTTTAACACTCGCTCCCTTCGAATACAAATTTCTACGCTTTGGTTTTGTACGTTGTACTATAGTTATCCTGGATGTGTCTCTTTAGAAATTAATAAAGAAACACAGTACAAAAATATATTTGCGATACTGACTGACCTGCTTTGCATTCACAGTCGCCTATCACAATGTTTCTGTTTGAATCAATGTACGACAAATTTTAATTTAATGTGCATAGGATTCACAGTTTTATCACTTCATGTTCACTTAAATAATACAATACTTAAACTGAGAATTTAAAATGCATAGGCAAGATTTAATACGTGTCATATTAAAATCTCGTTTACTCTATAGAGGGCAAAACCATGTAAAAATGCTTTATTTGCCTGAATTTTGTCGTGTGATAAGGGCTCGCGAATACTCGTTTCTCTCATGCACTTGCAATGTATTTCGCGCCCTAATATTTATTAACGCCGAATATGTGCTTACCTTCATTTAAATTTCTATCATTCGTTAAAGTGAACTTTCGGAAGTTAGACGGAAAATTTTTTTATAGAACACTTCGGAAATGATAGAACACGTTTCTCCCAGCGACGTGATTGTACCGTTTTCTGTAATGTGCCTGCTGCTAGTCTTCTCTCACACTCCGTTTCTACCGCCGTCTCCGCTAGGGGCGCCACCAACTAAAGATAACTCGTTTGCACGCTCCATGTAAACCATTGCTGCCCTGTTTAAAACGCGTGATTTATCAGACGTTTAAAATACAGTGCTCATATATTTCATACCAACTGTGCAGTATGCGAACTGTTTGCCTGTTACTGTAGTTTGAGTGTATTGTGATTTGATGAACGGTACCGTTACAAATAAACGGCGTGTTTGCGGAGCACCGCCAGCCATTAGTTCTATAGGTGAACGTCGTGTGTAAAATTCAAAATGGAAGAATTAAGATTTACCCGAAAATTAGTTTGGCAGTTTACGATTGATATAGCAGCTTTCAGTTCATCCAATCAGAACTGTAGGAAACCGATCAACCGCTATGACCACGAAAAATGGGCATCGGTGGACATTATTCACTATATATAGCATTTTTTGTGGTTATTATTTGTGTAACAGTTTTCAAAAAGATGCAATATGTTATAAAAAGGGTGAAAATATGTCATCGTTCAGCATTTATGCCAATAAATCGGACATAAGTATGAATAAATTTAAATTGAATAATATTTTCCATGAACAAAATCATGACGAGTAACAGTTCTTTAAATGCATAAGGACTATGTGGCCCAATTTAATAATTAATTGAATAGGGCCTACGTTTTCACGACACGACATAACCTCAACCCAAGATGTAAATACGAATTTTCGCTAACAACAGCTATAGCTATGGTCGGATTGGCTACTTCGTCTTGCCTTGACTTGTACCACACCTATCTCAGATCAAGCCAAGAATGCACACGACTCGCACACCGCAACCATAACCCAGTGCCCTTGAAAGTATTAATTTATATTCTAAGCACACGGTTGAAGGTTTCTCTTATGTCAATCACGTCAACCGTAAACCCACCTCAAGTGCTAAGTGAGCTGTTGCACAAGGCGCGGGGTAGCTCACTGTCCAAACGAACCAACGAACCTCCAGAGGAGAAAGACGTCACAGCGAGCCCTGTTGCTCGTGCGCTCTCAAGCAGACAGCTATTCACTGCACAAATGCTGATGACTCAGTTCAACGACGTTCAATACTCAAAATATTTTTCTACGTTTTTAGCACAAACAGATAAAGTTTACTATATGGCAATGTTCCAATTTACTTTAGTTTTCTCTTACAGTTGATTCACATGAACACTTTTCTTTGCTTGAATCTCTGTCCGAGTATGAAAACCTTTCGGAACCCAGCACAGACATCTAATGCAAGCGACTTGTGGTTTTAGACGGTAGAATAATCTGACAAATGTTTGAGAATAAACGAAAATTACTTTCAAAACATAAATTAAACAAGTCATAGGAATATTACTCAATATCTCTGTATTTTTCCGTACAAATCTCAAAATTGGACCTTACGTCACAACTTAAAATAATTGTTAGTATGTCACGAAATTGCTTACGCAATTCGACTGTATTTCAATTTAAACTTATGAGATACAATCTATAGTGTAAATAACCGGAAGTTTTTGCTAGTGAACCAAATGTCGAATTAAAAAAAATTGCGAAGGGCTACTCGTGACTTTAATCAACAATTTACCTGATACCAAACTTTGTGTTAAAATAACTTTTGAAAATTTGTACGGATCAAGATTTTTTAAAGTTAAAATTCTTGTATTTGCACTTAAAAAAAGAAAAACACGATGAATATTATTTTTTTTAATGATTTGGCATTTTTACTAATTACCATCGACATCATGTTATGCAAATATAATATACTATCGACAATTAGAAACAAGTGTTTGGTTCTTGAACAGTGTTAAACGTCAGTACCCGACCTGGACATCGTTCGTTCGGTAAAAAGATTGATTTTTCCACTGTGTGACGTTTCATGTACCAAAGTGTACACTTGTTATAGGTCTATGTTGGCTTGTGTGGCGAGTAACATACACCGTGAAAACATCGCTGGAGGAACAAAAGATGGCGGTGACAGAGTTGTGGTACGGGATATCTTTCCGAGGCATGGTTCGGATCAACTTACATTTCTGGAAGGCATTCTCGACCTCATTGATTACCTACCCATCCTTGCAGACTATGTGACCCATAAACTACTTCTTTCCCTGGTATGGATGGGCTGTTACAGTCGGACAGTGTAATGCGTGATACGGTCAGAATGACTGTCGGTGTGTGGTTGCAGATGAACGAGCGATATTTTAAAGTCTTTTCCTGGCCTCTTATTCTGAACCCAGTTTAGCAGCTCTGAGATAAACCTGATCGTCATGTTCGGTATATGGATCCAGCGCCACACACACTTCAGCTGCTGTTGGATCCACTAACGTTTCCATAATAACTGAATTTTAATTGCATCGTTACACTGCACTCTGCACTTATACTGGACATGCGCAACCCTAAACTAAATTCGCCTTTTTTTACTTCTATCAAATTAACTGTATTTAAAGAGTAAATATATTCCAAAATGGTAAAACAAAAATAGCATTATTAAAGCTTGATTGCACAGTTTCCTTAAGTGGTAGGAGGGACAGTGGTAGTGTAGTGGGTAGACTGCTCGCCTCCCACCTAGGAGAACCGGGTTGTATTCCCGGCGGGCCCGCTCCTGGATTTTCGCATGTGGGAATCGTGCAGGACGATGCCGCTGGTCGGCGGGTTTCCTCGGGGATCTCCCGTTTTTCCTGCCCTTGCATTCCGGCGCTGCTCTATAATCTCTTCACTCAACTCCATTTAAGTGGTATGAGAAATGTATAACTGCACGGACGTAGTTAAATCTGCGGGCTTTCATCGCGTGTAACAAAGTGTCATTGTTACATATGTAATCTGCACAGTACAGTACACCGACGAAAAAAACTGCAGGCCTTGCGCGTAGGAGTGATGAAGCGCCAAGCGTGTGTGTAAGTGTCGTCCTTATCGCTCCCTCGGTTTTTGACCTCGAGCGCGCCAAACAGTTCCAGCTACTAGGACGTTGAGAACGAATCTCCCGTAGCCGGAAGTTGACTATTTATAAACGTACTTGTTTCGCGTGGGCTCGGTGCGAATCCTCTCCTGCGCGATAGTCTGACGTCACATCCGCAGCGAGGCTGTGCGGGTAAGAGTCCGAAGTGGGGTCCCGCCTTCCATTCCTGGAAGGATGTGTACGAGATCTTGGAGCACACGGATCAATAAGGAAACTAAGACTTGCTGTGTNCGCAGCGAGGCTGTGCGGGTAAGAGTCCGAAGTGGGGTCCCGCCTTCCATTCCTGGAAGGATGTGTACGAGATCTTGTAGAAAGGAAGCACACGGAACCATAAGGAAACTAAGACTTGCTGTGTCTCACATCTGCATCAAGTCTCTAGTTGACCAGTGAGAGCTGGTAGTTCAGGGAACTTGTGCTCGTCACATCATTAACTGAATTTCACTTAGCCCAGAGCTTTACGAAAACCGTGATATTAATTTCTGTACAATTTTTCATTGGAACGATATACCGGTCCGTAAACAAATCTGTATATTCCTTCACGTTGAATTATTTGCAATGTCTTGAGCACGCATAATTGTNGCTGTGTCTCACAACTGCATCAAGTCTCTAGTTGACCAGTGAGAGCTGGTAGTTCAGGGAACTTGTGCTCGTCACATAATTAACTGAATTTCACTTAGCCCAGAGCTTTACGAAAACCGTGATATTAATTTCTGTACAATTTTTTCATTGGAACGATATACCGGTCCGTAAACAAATCTGTATATTCCTTCACGTTGAATTATTTGCAATGTCTTGAGCACGCATAATTGATGCAGGTTGTAAAACCAGGTAAGGTCTCTGACGCCAGACGCTGTTTGCGATACTGTACGCATGCGCCACAAACCCNTTGCAGGTTGTAAAACCAGGTAAGGTCTCTGACGCCAGACGCTGTTTGCGATACTGTACGCATGCGCCACAAACCCCGGATACCGCGAGGAACCTGCTACTACGACTGCGTCTCAGACGTCCATAAGGGCGCTCTTGTCTGCTCTAAAGCAAGGTACGTGAACGTTATTTTTCACTTCACATTGTTAGAGTTCCGTGAATTTCTCGAATTCGTTCAGTAGCAGGTTAGACTGCAAGAAACTGAGACGCCCTGCGTCTGTTAACTCCCCAGTTCAGCGTATTTTTCGTCCGAATTACGTGATTTTCTATGCCTGTCTGTCACGGAGGTTATTCACTGTGGAAAATTATTCCCTACCCTTTAAACTGCATGTGAAAGCAGCACTGTTGACCCACGCAGCAACGGTAGCAGCAATGGACGTGCTACGTGATAGTGGTGGAATGGGTCCACCACTGACTAGCAATCCAGCAGCGCTCTTGCCTCGTCGAAGCACAGCTCTCTATTGTCGCAGCGCGCTGGGTCTCGCATCCCGGTGCTACTAGTGTCGTGACGTCACAAGCCATAGGCTGTGTTGCCGAACTATCACGACGTTACGGTACAGTGTGTATGCGTCAAATGTAAAATCGCCTTCCTGATTGGTCAAGTTAAATTTTTTTTGGCATTCTTGCCAAAATGCGCACTTCTATGAGTTTTAAATGCAAAAATTTCTAATAATATTACAGAAAAACTGTAAACAAATTTTACTTGAAAACGTATCTGTATTTTGCCTTCCCTCTTGCAAAATTAATCGCATAATTTAGCATTTTTCTGATTATACTTTTTGGTAAACGTTAAATATTTTAATGCTTTGTCATATTTCTAACGCAGTTTTTATGAAACTGGCATCATAACACATGCGCTGTATTACGAACATACAAGTATCAGTTATGAAACTNCTAACGCAGTTTTTATGAAACTGGCATCATAACACATGCGCTGTATTACGAACATACAAGTATCAGTTATGAAACTGACATCATAACTCATGCGCTGTATTATGAACATGCAAGTAGCAGTTGTGAAACTGACATTACAACTCATGCGCTGTATCACAAACATGCAAGTAGCAGTTGTGAAACTGGCATCGTAACTCATTCGCTGTATTACGAACATACAAGTAGCAGTTGTGAAACTGGCATCATAACTCGTGCGCTGCATTACAAACATACAAGTAGCAGTTGTGAAACTGACATCATAACTCATTCGCTGTATTATGAACATGCAAGTAGCAGTTATGAAACTGGCATCATAACTCATGCGCTGCATTAGAAACATACAAGTAGCAGTTGTGAAACTGGCATCATAACTCATTCGCTGTGTTATGAACATGCAAGCAGCAGTTATGAAACTGACATCATAACTCATGCGCTGTAATATGAACATGCAAGTAGCAGTTATGAAACTGGCATTACAACTCATGCGCTGTATTACAAACATACAAGTAGCAGTTGTGAAACTGACATCATAACTCATGCGCTGTATTATGAACATACAAGTAGCAGTTGTGAAACTGGCATCATAACTCATGCGCTGTATTACAAACATACAAGTAGCAGTTGTGAAACTGACATCATAACTCATGCGCTGTATTATGAACATGCAAGTAGCAGTTGTGAAACTGGCAT
>NQII01005647.1:101880-112647 GCA_002778355.1 Clitarchus hookeri | reverse complement strand
CTCGTTCGAAAATGTAAGTGATAACAGTGGTTACCGTATATGTAAGCTCATAACATACTATAAACATTTAATAAAAAATACATGTAATTTTAAGCGAATACTTGTTTCCGAATATAAATAGATTCATTAAAATAAATTATTATTCATGAAATGAAATTTGTTAAAAATATTTTTGGTTTTTTTTTTTTTTAAATATATAAGAGAGGAGTATTATTTTTCTTCATGCATCCTGCACTAATCAGAAAAAGTGTGTGTGTATATACATATATATATTTACACACACATCAATAACCACAGTAGGTTCGTGCGGAACGGAGTATTTTACGATCNTTGTATATACATATATATATTTACACACACATCAATAACCACAGTAGGTTCGTGCGGAACGGAGTATTTTACGATCAGCCAGCGAGCACGCGTCGAGAAGCACCCATCCAACGCGTGGTGTGAGGTCAGCTGCAAAACCTGACTTCATTTCATTGATGAGTAGACAAGAAACAAGCAGAAAGGGCACAGACGAAACCATCTGACATTGAGGACAGGACAGTATAGTGTTGCCATAACGCATTGTCACAGAGAACCGTGACCCGTTTACAAACATTAAGGTCGAACAAACTTCTCAAGTACGTGCAAGCTGAATAACTTGTAAGGCTGGCGCATCTGCAGCACACGTGGGTGTAGCGGCCTCCTACTGAGCTTGTGAAACATAAGTGGGNTAACTTGTAAGGCTGGCGCATCTGCAGCACACGTGGGTGTAGCGGCCTCCTACTGAGCTTGTGAAACATAAGTGGGGCCGTGGTGGTGTAGTGGTCAGACTGCTCGCCTCCCACCAAGGCGAAACTGGTTCGATTACCGGCAGCGTATCACGGATTTTCACATGTGGGTAACATGAAGGACGTGGCCATTTGCCTCGTGTTCAAGACATCGTTGTTAAGCGCCGATCTAAATTCTCCTACCTCATTATAGAGGAAGAAGGCCGTACTAACAGTGGACACCGCCATGTTAACCAACGTACAGGGGCCTTCGGAGGCAGGCAACATTGAGAAAACAAATGCGCAATTTCCGAGTTATATTCTATTCGCTAGAAAGCAGNGGGGCCTTCGGAGGCAGGCAACATTGAGAAAACAAATGCGCAATTTCCGAGTTATATTCTATTCGCTAGAAAGCAGCCGTTTCAGTTTTCTCTTTACCGGCTAGGAAGAGTAGCATTCACCTTGTCGTTGTGTTGGTATTGAGCTTCATTGTGGGTATTACTGAGCTGCCATTTGCCACACACAGCACCATACTTCTGCCACCATAATGAAGCTCAAAATACATTCGGAGGTGTAAGGATCCAGTCCGGCACCCCTGAATTTATGATACACGCGCCTTGTCGGATAAGCGAAACAGTCATCTTCACAAACGAGGCGTTCCGATGTTATGCATCAAGTTCTTTGTTATCTCACATGCGTGCGAAACATCTGCACGCGTTTTTCTGCATACGAATAAAAAATACCTTTTATTTTCAAAACAGTGACACATATCGCATTTGCCAGTTCTTTGAGATAAATCTAACGAAAAGAATTGATGAAATAACAAAATAAGACCTAAAATACATTTTTTTTTNTGCCAGTTCTTTGAGATAAATCTAACGAAAAGAATTGATGAAATAACAAAATAAGACCTAAAATACATTTTTTTTTTCTAATTTCTTACTGTCTTGACACACAGCTGAACTTGTATGTTTTAATACATCATATTACTAATACTTNTTTTTTTTTCTAATTTCTTACTGTCTTGACACACAGCTGAACTTGTATGTTTTAATACATCATATTACTAATACTTTACATCGATAAAGGTATTATATATATTATATACTTGTGTCACGTGTATGTCATAAAGCTAGTAATATTTGCTTTTCTCCAATCAAAAATGCTACTTTTATAATGTTATTGAGGAATGCTGGCGTCGTACTTCGTGATCACCCTGTGAACCAGCGTGGTCACCTGTAGTAGCGCTGACGACCTGCGTCTTGTCGAGGGCCTTTGTAGGCACGTGTTTTCTCTGTACCATCTACCTTCAAACTAGTCGTCTAGTCGGAGGTCCTAGATAGGGATGGGTCCTAAGTGCGTCTCAGGGCTGAGACTGTGTCCTGAGACGCACACTGCAGCACAGGTAGGGCTGTGCGACATGTCGAGACCTACGTTCGTGCCGTCGAGACCGACATGTCGAACTTTTGTCGATATGACAGATGTGGACAGTCGCAATCAAATTCTGAATGTCGCACAGCCCTACGCCTAAGCATGCAGGTTATACTATAGAGGCTGTTCGCGACAAACTGAGCACTTTTGAAAGCCTTGCTTAAGATCTACTTGTATGCAAGTTGTGTAATATTCCGCCTTATGTAAAATTAACATTTGCATGAGCCTAATCACTTTATTCATCCGTCGTTCAAGTGNGTTGTGTAATATTCCGCCTTATGTAAAATTAACATTTGCATGAGCCTAATCACTTTATTCATCCGTCGTTCAAGTGCAACTGTGAAATTGTTAGAAAAGTTATTATTATACAAATATGCTAATTTTTTACACTTCGATGCATAAAAAAACACACGAAGCGAAATAAATAATTGGAGTTATTAAAAATGGCTACCTAACACTATTCAGGCAGCGTTAAGATATGGAACTACTTTCCCTTCATCGTAACCAACTTTCCTGGGCGCATGTCACTCAGTGCTCCGTTAAAATATATGGTGGTAGGGGCAGAGACTTATTTGTAAGATTTCAAAAGTGAACACTTTTAACAATGTACAGGCCATACTCATCATTACTTTTCTGAGACAGGTTAACATGACTGCGATTGAGGTTATGGTTGCCTCCAAAAAAACCTTATTGAATATTTAAAAAAGGGGGGGGGGGAATCATATAAGTTGTTAAAACCCCTCGAAAGAAAATATTACCAAATTTCATAAACATTTATGAAGTAGAAAATATCTTATTACTAGAACCGATCATAGGAAAGGATAACCTTTATTAAAAGGGGTTTTGAAACTCTATAAAATATAAGTGTGGTAGGGGCGGGGTTACCAGAGTCTGCCTAAAACGAGGACATGTCTTTAGAGCATCGTTTTTGCGTCCGGCCACATTTTCTGTACTGGTCACAATCGTCCGGCCATTGTATTTGTCTAATAATTTTTGGATTTTATTATTTACTGTGTAAAAAAACATTTTACAGCTGTGTTGTCAGCATTACTTTGTTAATCACTTAAAAACGTAGGAATATTCCGTGATTAACCATAAAAATTGCGTTCACGATATATATATTTTTTTTTCAATTTCTTATTTAGATTAATTTCCGTAGTGCATTCTGTGTATTAAAACAAGGTCTTATTGAGTCAAACAATTTATTTTAATGAAATACTAATGACTAGGATGAATTATTATTTTAATTTTTAAAACTAAACTATATTATAAAAGTTTGGTTGATGTTTTCCCTTTATAAATAGTTTCGGCGGTAATAAAATAGCATTGTCCTCCTTTTTATAAAAACGTTGTTCACGGTAAAGTGAGCTTTTTGAGGTTCTAGTTACTTATTTCTATCAGGCATTTTTTAACCTTTCTCCACTCTAAAGTTAACGTATAAAAAAAATGATATTAAAATAAAATAAAAAATTTGACTATTATTCCAAACGATAAGGCTTCAAAAAGTGCTCACTTTGCCGTGAATAATAGCCTTTAATGGAACGTCCTTTTCCAGAGTCTACGTCCTCCTTTTCTATCCTGAGTATTTGGTAACCCTAGAAAGGGAGGGCTTTCTTTCTTTTGTTGTTCATGCTGTCATTGTTTTTTTGTAACAGGTGTTTGGCGAGGGGGAGAGAAACCACCCCCACCCCCGGCTGGAGGGAGGGGTGAGCATCGGTGCAGGCAGGTAGACACCTGGAACAGTCCACGTGGTGGAGGTCACCTGTCCTCAGTGATCAGCTGCACAGCGCCTGGCAGGAAGGCAAGATGGCGGCGCTGGTAATGGCTCATCTCCGGCCAATCACAGGAAGGGGTGGTTACCCTCGAGGCAGCCCACTGCGGGAGTCTCACTTTGCCAACTGCTGTGGCAGTCTGCCTCTGGGTAGCGTTTATTCTACTCCTGTTGGCAAGCTCAAAACTAATACTTTAGCAAGTTACATTTATGCAGCCATATAGTTCTGATGTTGCATGTGTGCCATATTTTCTTGATTTTTCCGTAAACAAATGTGATATAGTCTATTCGTGGTTTCTTCACAATTTAAAATCACCCTATGTATAAATTGTCTGGTTANCATGTGTGCCATATTTTCTTGATTTTTCCGTAAACAAATGTGATATAGTCTATTCGTGGTTTCTTCACAATTTAAAACCACCCTATGTATCAATTGTCTGGTTGTTTCCTAAGTATATCATGTATACCAACATGTTACACTTCTCTTAAAATAGGTAAATTTATTTTTGGTTAAATTGAACTTATATTTTATCGATTAACTATAATGTTACATTTATAGTTTACGCGAATACAACCCGGGATGAAATACCTGTGTTGTTAATGCCTACTAAAAAATAGTTCTTATGCAAAGTACCATTAAAATGAATGCGCACGAATTCGGTGCGTGGGCCCTTTGGTTCGAAGTAAACGTGACTGGAGTAAAGTTACAATTTTCAATCAAATAAATATGATTGTGTTGAAATCTTCCGATTTCATTTTTTGTTCAAACCTTCGTAAATAACAAACTTTGCACTTAGCGCTAGAGAGAAAAATAATCAAATTACGCTAACACGTTGTTTAATTACTCTCTTGTAAAACTGAATTTATCAAAGTATTAGATCACACAATTTTACGTTATTTAAATGCGACAACGGTATCGAATAATTCCTTTTGATAACATATGTCTTTATTTCACACTTCAATTCTTAAGTTTTTTTTTATTCATACAAGCGTTTTAATGAAAGTAGAACAAAATTGTAAGTAGTTGGAAATAGGGTATTGAAAGGCAGGGAATTGAGGATTTGAGACGAAGGGACGAGTGGCATCCATCTTGGATGATGTCACGAGTCAAACCTTCAGTTCTGGCATTACTTCCCGGCGACGACCATTTTGCCAGCCAGTACCTACGGCGTTAATTTGGCAATCAGTACTGACGGCGGCCATTTTGGCAGCCAGTACTGACGTCCATCTCGTCCCCCTATTTCATGTTCTTGAATTCCACCTTATCTGTCAGGACCGGTTTTCTCATATTCCTTCCAGCTTCCTTTCACGTGGCGTCCTAGCAGGGACGTGTCTCTCGTGTTCTGCATTCCACCCCAGCACGCGAGGCTCTCGAAAGGGTCCCGCNTTGAGACGAAGGGACGAGTGGCATCCATCTTGGATGATGTCACGAGTCAAACCTTCAGTTCTGGCATTACTTCCCGACGACGACCATTATGCCAGCCAGTACCTACGGCGTTAATTTGGCAGTCAGTACTGACGGCGGCCATTTTGGCAGCCAGTACTGACGTCCATCTCGTCCCCCTATTTCATGTTCTTGCATTCCACCTTATCTGTCAGGACCGGTTTTCTCATATTCCTTCCAGCTTCCTTTCACCTGGCGTCCTAGCAGGGACGTGTCTCTCGTGTTCTGCATTCCACCCCAGCACGCGAGGCTCTCGAAAGGGTCCCGCNGTGGCGTCCTAGCAGGGACGTGTCTCTCGTGTTCTGCATTCCACCCCAGCACGCGAGGCTCTCGAAAGGGTCCCGCCCCCGCCTCTCCCTGCCAAGACGCCCAGACTACGGTCGAAAGGGTCTCGTCTCTGATTGGCTATGCGAGGATCACGAAAGGGTTTCGTCTCTGATTGTCTATGCAAGGCTCACGAAAGAATCTCGTCTCTGATTGGCTACGCGAGGCTCTCGAAAGAGTCTCGCCCATGCCAGTCTCTGCCAAGACGCCCGCCCCGACTGCTGTCAAAAGGGTCTCGTCTCTGATTGGCTATGCGAGGTTCACGAAAGGATCTCGTCTCTTATTGGCTATGCGAGGCTCTCGAAAGGGTCTCACCACTTTCAGTGTCTGCCAAGACGCCCCGACTGCAGCCAAAAGGTTCTCATCTCTGATTGGTTATGCGATGTTCACGAAAGTATCTCGTCTCAGATTGACTACGTGAGGCTCTCGAGCCATCTTGTTCCCTACTTCATACTCTTGCAATCCAAGCGAGGGGGTTTTCTCCGAATTTTCCGAATTNGCTCTCGAGCCATCTTGTTCCCTACTTCATACTCTTGCAATCCAAGCGAGGGGGTTTTCTCCGAATTTTCCGAATTAGAAGAACTTGATCCATGCTCTTTAATTCCAAATGAGGGGGTTTTCTCTGAGTCTTCTAGAATTCGAATACCCTGTTACATACTCTCGTATTCCAAGCGAGGGGGTTTTCTCCGAGTTTTCCGGAATTCGAATACCGTGTTCATGTTCTTACATTCCGATTTTTTATCTCATTCTCTCTCCGATTGACTATGCGAGGCNGCTCTCGAGCCATCTTGTTCCCTACTTCATACTCTTGCAATCCAAGCGAGGGGGTTTTCTCCGAATTTTCCGAATTGGAAGAACTTGATCCATGCTCTTTAATTCCAAATGAGGGGGTTTTCTCTGAGTCTTCTAGAATTCGAATACCCTGTTACATACTCTCGTATTCCAAGCGAGGGGGTTTTCTCCGAGTTTTCCTGAATTCGAATACCGTGTTCATGTTCTTACATTCCGATTTTTTATCTCATTCTCTCTCCGATTGACTATGCGAGGCTCTCTAAAGGGTCTCGTCACTGATTGGCTATGCGAGGCTCTCGAAAGTGTCTCAGCCCCGATTGGCTATGCAAGGCTCTCATTGTGTACTTATAAGCATAGTTAGCTATTATTTCCGAACAGGTTAAAATACGGGCACCATATTCATAACACAAACATCACCTCCGACAAGGAAAATAATCGCAAGGTCATTTATGCCCTATGNCACAAACATCACCTCCGACAAGGAAAATAATCGCAAGGTCATTTATGCCCTATGCGAACTTATAAGCATAGTTGACGATAATTTCCGAACCAAATTCGTTATATAAACATCACCTCCGACAAGGAAAATGGCGACAGTCATTTATGACCTATGCGAACTTATAAGCATATTTGACAAAAATTTCCGAACAGTTTAAGATGCAGTCACCAAATTCGTAAAATAGGCATCACTCCCGACGGAAAATGATTGCANAAAAATTTCCGAACAGTTTAAGATGCAGTCACCAAATTCGTAAAATAGGCATCACTCCCGACGGAAAATGATTGCAGGGTCGTTTATGCCCTATGCGAACTTATTGTTGGCCGTAATTTCCGAACCGTTTTATATAAAGTCACCAAATTCGTAACATAGGTATCACTCTTGACACGGAAAATGATTGCAGGGTCATTTATGCGCTATGCGAACTTATAAGCTTAGTTGACCATAATTTCCGAATTCTTTAAGAAAGTCACCAAATTCATAACATACAGATTGCCACCAACAACGAAAATAATCGCAGGGTCATTTATGACCTACAGTCGGTTCACGACTGGAAGAAACTTTTGAAAATCAACCTTTGAAAAAACNTAATCGCAGGGTCATT
This sequence comes from Clitarchus hookeri, assembly GCA_002778355.1. Taxonomy (NCBI): domain Eukaryota; kingdom Metazoa; phylum Arthropoda; class Insecta; order Phasmatodea; family Phasmatidae; genus Clitarchus; species Clitarchus hookeri. The sequence goes on along the minus strand of NQII01005647.1, from coordinate 105,027 downwards.
TATGACCTACAGTCGGTTCACGACTGGAAGAAACTTTTGAAAATCAACCTTTGAAAAAACCGCCGTTAGCGACATGCATATAACATTCCAAACAGCGGCGAGCGCGGATACAACAGTTATGTCGTTAGGTTGCCAGCACAAAGAGAGGAAATAGTTCCGAAGTTTTAACGTAATTGTTAATTTATCGCTTACAAATCGGTTTCGAAAAGACTTGTATCTTATTATGTCAATTATTAATGACGTGATGCTAACGTATTTAGATTTCAACGTTTCTTGCATAGTCACATGATGAGGCTCAAGGTGAAAGTAGTACGGCCATTTGATTACAAACCTTCGTTCCGTGTGTTGTTGACTGGGTGTGGTTGACACACGTGCCAGAGAATTTGTGCGATTATCTTGTTTAACCTATAATAATTCATTTATCGTTTTTTTTTACTAATATTCGCTCTTTATTATTTCTCGTTGTACTGATTCCTTGCGTTTCTGAAACCAGTATAAGAGATTACTCGTAGTGCGTTCCCACGTGTTTAATATTTTTTAAATTTATTTCAGGTTTGCTTAAAATTTTATTTACTATATTTTACGTTGTATGTTGCGGTAGTTTTTGTGTGCAGTCATAAGTTCTAGCAAGGTGAGGAAAAGAGAAGTCACCACTCATCAACGCCAACAGGACATCATTAACCTCACCGAATCGTTGTATTTTCCCTAACTAGGCGAGGGGAAATGAAACCGCGCAACATCGCGGGAAGAGCGGCAGAAACGTTGAAACTCTCCAGATCCACAGTGCTAACGTATGTTAAAATATATATATTATTAACCATTGCATTTGCAAGTTGTGTGTGTTAAGGTCAGTTATGTTGGCCTACGAAATGTGTTTACAAGAACATAAAGAGAATTTGGTAATAACTTGATAACGTCGTCTAACGTTGTCTACGTGTCTTTTAACGTTTTATTTAAGTAATTATTAAGTTTAGGGGCTTTTCTGTAAAAATTAAAATAATCCACTTTACTAATGATGCAGAACACGAATATACGAGGGGCATTAACGTCCGACTAATTTCGTAACATGTGCCCACCTAACCTAACAGAACCTAACCCCACGATGGGTGAATCACTATTTTACATTTTTCAACTAACCTAGGATTGTCGGATTTTACACTAGCCTAGGATTGTGGGGTTATATAGACTCAAATGTGAGTGTATGAATAACCTAACCAAAATGTGGTATTACAATGTGTAATTAAAAATAAAAACTACTTTGTGTTGGAATTTGTGTACCCCTGCGAGGGATTCTTCATAAACAACCCAATATATACAGTGGAAATTTATTATAAAGACAACTGACAATGGTACGGAAAATTGCCTCTGTAGTGATTTTGTTATAGTCAATTAATTTTGTATAGGTTATGGAGAGATGGTGCATTTTAAGATGCTGAAGGATCAGCTTGTTTTGTATTTAGAAGTTACATTGCGGCGTTAATTGCCATTGTTATAAATCACTAAATAGATTACAGTCGATATAACTGGAACTTCCCCTACTATTAAACATATCTGTATCACTTCACTAAACATGAGAGGACATCGTAATCGATGAAATCGCAGTCATAATCTTTTAAGAAAACAATTGTGTATTAATGCATTTCCCCAACACCACTGTTCTACAGCCATGGTCGTTTAGTTATTGTAAATTATCAGTGTCATATTTTTCACTTTCATTGCTACATAGCCAACCAAATTTGCATAATTTAAAAAGGATTATAATTCAGTTTCAGGGTCAACTACAGTTACTGATACCAAAAACATACAAGGGTCATCGTCATGGAGAATGCACCATATCACAGCACACAGGTNCCAAAAACATACAAGGGTCATCGTCATGGACAATGCACCATATCACAGCACACAGGTGTGAGCTCCAACCTTTTGTCCTTGAATAAATAAAATGTTTATATTGTTTGTGACATGTTAGATTCTGTGTTGGTCAACACAGGTATCAGGAAAACAGTTACATGTAATATGATAAAAAGTTTAAGAATGTCTAGCACAGTACTTATATACATTCTTATAACGTTCACATTATAGAAGTCTCCAATCATACATTTGGTATTCAATAAATACTATCCAACTAACCAACCAACAAACTATTTAAAAGTTTATGTTTTGGAAATAATTGTGNAAATCTATTATAAAGACAACTGACAATGGTAAGGAAAATTGCCTCTATAGTGATTTTGTTATAGTCAATTAATTTTGTATAGGTTATGGAGAGATGGTGCATTTTAAGATGCTGAAGAATCAGCTTGTTTTGTATTTAGAAGTTACATTGTGGCGTTAATTGCCATTGTTATAAATCACTAAATAGATTACAGTCGATATAACTGGAACATCCCCTACTATTAAACATATCTGTATCACTTCACTAAACACGAGAGGACATCGTAATCGATGAAATCGCAATCATAATCTTTTAAGAAAACAATTGTGTATTAATGCATTTCCCCAACACCACTGTTCTACAGCCATTGTCATTTAGTTATTGTAAATTATCAGTGTCATATTTTTCACTTTCATTGCTACATAGCCAACCTAATTTGCATAATTTAAAAAGGATTCTAATTCAGTTTCAGGGTCAACTACAGTTACTGATACCAAAAACATACAAGGGTCATCGTCATGGACAATGCACCATATCACAGCACACAGGTGTGAGCTCCAACCTTTTGTCCTTGAATAAATAAAATGTTTATATTGTTTGTGACATGTTAGATTCTGTGTTGGTCAACACAGGTATCAGGAAAACAGTTACATGTAATATGATAAAAAGTTTAAGAATGTCTAGCACAGTACTTATATACATTCTTATAACGTTCACATTATAGAAGTCTCCAATCATACATTTGGTATTCAATAAATACTATCCAACTAACCAACCAACAAACTATTTAAAAGTTTATGTTTTGGAAATAATTGTGTTTAATTCAAACATTCTATACAACAGACATACTGTTGGCAACATTCAAGGGCAATACATTTTAATTTTTTGTATCGATTGGCGATTTCAGCTGGAGGGAAGTTCCCCAACAGTAGCTGGAGGAAGGATGCCATCATCAATTGGCTGCAGGAGCACAACATTCCGTTTGCTGTATC
>NQII01005647.1:85923-101870 GCA_002778355.1 Clitarchus hookeri | reverse complement strand
TAAAAGTTTATGTTTTGGAAATAATTGTGCTTAATTCAAACATTCTATACAACAGACATACTGTTGGCAACATTCAAGGGCAATACATTTTAATTTTTTGTATAGATTGGCGATTTCAGCTAGAGAAGTTCCCCAACAGTAGCTGGAGGAAGGATGCCATCATCAATTGGCTGCAGGAGCACAACATTCCGTTTGCTGTATCCTTTTTTTGCAAAATCTTTTTGTGTAGTATTAAATTGTAGGGTAATGTTGTTGAGAATTGCTTTATAGCATTATATGTAAAGTAGCAGTCTACATCAGAGAGCAGCTATTCAAGCATGTCATTTTTTTGAATAATTGTTTTCTAATTTTTGGAGTGGAGATGGATGTATTCATTTTTTTTATAGTTGATGCTGTGTTGAGTTGTTTCTGTACTTTTTTGTTTTGATCTATGGTAATTCTGTAGCAAAGGGAATAACTATAATCCATAAGTTATTACCTGTACTTCTAACTAACTAATAAATAAATTAACAGTATTTATAAGTACTGCGGCTTATGCCTTTAGGATGTTTTAACTTAATGCAAACTGGAGATGTTAGGATACACCACTGTCAGCTTCTTTAATTATTGTAAACAACAGTTCCCTCTAATATTTTGTTTACTGGAGCCACATTTTTTAGTTATGTTTAATTTGTTATTGTCATTTCTTTACAAAATCTGTGGCACACTTATTTTGTTCCTCCTCTAAGCATTTGCTTAGCAACATGTTTCAATTTAATTGTTTGAATGTTAGACATTAGTGAAACCAATGTCTTTTCGTATTAGTTTTCAGTTAGATTTTTGTTTAGAGAAATATTTTAAGATAGCAACAGAGGTTAACAGCATTAAATACGGGCCCGGATCCCAACTAAAACATAAACACAGCGGCCTACCGCCGGCTAAATTATTTGAACAATGTCTGTCGGGTTGCATTTTTTTTGCAAGTTCACCATAAGAGTTATGGTAACTTCGGTTCCTGACCTCGTGACAGCACGGCCATCCGGGGGCTTATGAGAGATTGGCGGTGCCATGTTTAAGTTGTTGGATGGACTCCTTGAATGTTGACACATTTCAATGCAAAGTATTGTGCCACATCTATAATATGTAATCAAAGTGAAAGTTTTTTTCCCCCCACCCAACCCCCCTGTCAAAATAAAACCTGCACACACACACACACATAACACACACACATACATACACACACACACGAAACATAAAATGTTTTATACTCGCATTTTGGGTTTATAGAATGAAATGTTTTTCGGTGGCATCGCATATTCTTTTGTGTGAAATTCTCAAGATTAAAAATTTTACGCTGGTGGAATATCTATAATTAATATATACATTACATTTATAATGGGTACGTGCATGTATGAACACATGTACACACACAGTGGAATGTAAACATTGCATGTAAACACTGCCATGTGACTGACACATGGCAATGTTTGTTTACCTTTGGCGGAAGGATACGAAATGGGCTTGAAAGTAGATATTTAGCAGGGCTTCAAGAAAGTCTCTTCCAGTCGTGAACCGACTATAAGCGCACTTATAAGCATAGTTGACCATAATTTCAGAACTGTTTGAATTACAGTCACCAAATTCGTAACATAGGCATCACCCCGATAAGGAAAATGATTCAAGGTCATTAATGTCCTAAGCATACTTATAAGCATAGTTTGCCGTAATTTCCGAACCATTTAAGATACAGTTACCAAATTCGTAACATAGACATCACCTACGACAAGGAAAATTACAGCGGGGTCAAGTATGACATAAGCGCACTTATAAGCACAGTTGGAAGTAAATTCCAAACCTTTTAAGATACAGACATAAAATTCGTAACATAGGCATCACCCCGGTAAGGAAAATGATTCAAGGTCATTAATGTCCTAAGCATACTTATAAGCATAGTTTGCCATAATTTACGAACCGTTTAAGATACAGTTACAAAATTCGTTACTTAGACATCACCCCCAACAAAGAAAATTAACGCAGTGTCAAGTATGGCTCAAGAGTACTGATATCCATAGTTGGGGGTAATTACCGAACCCTTTGAGATATAGTTACAAAATACAAAAAAGTAGACATCATAACCTAAAATGAAAATTACCTCAGGGTCAAGTATTCCCTAAGCATATATATATAGACACAGTTGGCTGTATTTTCCGAACAATTTAAGACACAGATACCAAATTAATAACTTAGGCATAACCCCCAACAACAAAAAAAGGTCGCAATTGTCAATTATGTCCTAAGCGCACTTATAAAAAACCNTAACTTAGGCATAACCCCCAACAACAAAAAAAGGTCGCAATTGTCAATTATGTCCTAAGCGCACTTATAAAAAACCTTGATAGAGCTACAGTCCATAATAGTTATATTAGTGTTGCTATCACGCCAAGAAGTTTAGTAAAAAGCTAGAATGCACATCGACATGAGAAAGAACGAATGATCACAAGTACCAACCACAAAAATGAATACAACACAATTGCGATACGCATTATACGACTTGTAAAGAGGCTTTCCTTTGCTTGTCAAAAAACAACATACATTTAAACCATTAGTCGTGCAAGAGAGACGCCACTGCTACACGCTGATGCAAACGGTTATAAAGATAATTACAAAACAAATAGTTATAAGCATTTAACAACCTATGTATATTGCTCGATCATCATGCACTATACATAAATGTTAGTCGAAAAAAATATTTTCCGATGCCAATAAGCACAGGTGCCATAAGGCAACACTTCTACACACTGGTGCAAATAGATATAAAAACAAAATGTAAAGGGAAAATAGTTATAAGCACTGTCCAACCACCACATTTGCATATTATACAAGTGTCGAGTGCTGTATGCAGTTTGTTAAACTATGTTATACAATACCAGACCATCCTGGCCAGTACAACAGAATAGCATATCCGACCCGACCGACTTCACACGATCAACTAACATCACGAGAATCTGTAGAGCCTTCCCCAGCCAGCCGACGGCCAGCGTAAATACTGTGCAGACCTCGACAAGCGAAGGGATGACACAGAACACTAGCCAAGAGAGAGTTGTGTCAGGCTCAAGAGTGACAGACCAGCCGAGTCACACATTTACTTTCCTTTACGAGAGGAATTCAGTTATACAGTACAAACTAACAATTCGTCATGTTTTAAATACTATTTTTATACATATGTACTTATTTTGAATATGTATCATTTATATATTAGCAGAACCATAAACACTCAAGAAACAACACACGTTTTAACTATCAGTCGCGCAAGAGATAGACGACACTGCTACGCACTGAAACAAACAGATAAAAAAAAAATTATAAAAGCTAATAGTTATTCACACTTACCGACAAATACATATGTGTGAGCATCGTGTGCTGTACATTATGATAGTCGAAGAAATTTCCGCTGTGAAGTGTGGGAACGATAATCATGCAAAATGATATAAAAAATAAAATGAAAAGGAAAATAGTTATAAGAACTTACCAATCATCCCAATCACATATAAGTCATGCGTGTTCTTTTATGAGAGCAATTCAACTATTCAGTGCAAGTTAACAATTTATTTCGTTTGAATATATCAAGCATGACTATTTAAAATTTAGCTTCAAATAAACTGATGTGAGTAGTGGATATTGCTTCCGCCTAGCCTATTCACTTTTAGGTCTGTAAAAGTAGTCCGTAAAACCACAATGCATCACTCAGAAATTCATTCTCTCGTCGTGGAGAAGACAATGTGAAAACGATAGGACGTTGTTATAGTTGTCGGATAATTTTATTTGCTATCACGACAAACAGAAAGATTAAATCACTTGCTGCACTCTGATACCGAGCTAGCATACCTNGATAATTTTATTTGCTATCACGACAAACAGAAAGATTAAATCACTTGCTGCACTCTGATACCGAGCTAGCATACCTGCCTAAAGAATTCCTTCTCACATATGTACAACACGAAATAAAATCAGTTTACAAACACCTACCTTTCTATCTGCAGCAGGACGAAGAGATTCTTAGTTGTCACTCATGCCTAGGATGTTTTCAAGGTTGCATGCTGATGCAAACAGATATAAAAAATAATCATTTTTGCAAATAGTTATAACCTTTTAACAATCTATGTATATTGTGCGAACATTGAGTGCTACACATCGTGTTGGTCGAAAAAAAATCAAATACTTTTGCGAGTCCGAGAAGCACAGGTGCGAAAGGCCAACACTATTGCACATAGATGCAAGCAGATATAAAAAAATGTAAGGGAAAAATAGTTATAAGAACTTGCCAACCATCGCAATTACATTTTACATAAGCGTCGTGGACTGTACGCTGTGTGTTAAAAAGTACAATACAATACCAGACTGTCCTGGTCAGTACAACAGAATAGCATACGACTTCCTTACAAACCGACTGAAACGAAACCATTCAGAGTACAACACTAACAGCGGAACATGTCCTACCAGACTGTCGTTGTGCGCTCAACTAACAGGGAATATTTGAGACAGCTCAGGTGGTCAGCACTGTGCAGTTTTCGGCCAGTCGAACGGGTGACACAGAACACTGGCCGAGGGAAAGTTGCATCAGGCTCCAGAGTCACACACATTCACTTCCCTTTACGAGAGGAATTCAGTTATACATTACAATGTATCAATTTATCCAGTTTTAAATACTAAATATATACATGTACTTATTTGAATACAAAGCATTTATAGTGTTAGAACTGTAAGCAGATGCGAAACAATATACATTAAAACTATTAGTCATGCAAGAGAGATGACACTGCTGCATGCTGTTTATAGGAAATAATTCATGTGCCTNTATACATTAAAACTATTAGTCATGCAAGAGAGATGACACTGCTGCATGCTGTTTATAGGAAATAATTCATGTGCCTTGATGCCACTGGAGACAGGGCATCATCTTTGAAATGAAGGTATCGCAGGTTCAAACCACATAGAGAGAGAGAGAGAGAGAGCGATCATTTCACAGGTAAAAATACAACATGGTATGTAATTTAAAAAACTTTTATTATATATATATATATTTATTTAAGTATCGAGCTCATCATGCAAAAATCACAATGAACTATATCTCCTATAAAATATTTTCGAACATGAGCATACTCAATGTATGTTCATCTCAAATATTTACAACCTGTCGGACATTTTTAAGCAGGTAAAAAGCAGGTGGTCACGCTATGACAACCCGAGATGGAAAACGCGAGCCATCATGCTGTGGTAAATGTATAAAAGCATACCATTGCATCTAGATACATCTACCACGATCACGTATGCTGTTACAATATAAAGATTAAACCATTGGTTGAAGACTTACCATCTGTACTGCATCGTCAACAGAAAGGAACTCTGAATATTTGCTTCTTACATCGCGAAAACATGAAAGTAGTCATTGCATGTTCGCCTGCAGTGATAGTTTAATTAGACATAGCGAGAAGTGTAAAGATAATGTTTGTTGTTCATCGGGATTTGAGATAGAATAATTGTAGCAGAACATTCACTTGCAACCTGCCAGACGTTATTTTATTTTTTGCATTTATTCATATTTATAACGATGGCGATGACTAACGATGACTCGGGCTGCCGGCCCTTGTGTTGGACTGATAGTGTTAGTCGTACACATCATAGTCGATTTCGCAGTGCTGACCCTTCACTGCTGACCCCTCACTACTGACCCCTCACTGCTGACCTCTCAGTGCCACCTCTCTGTGCTGACTCCTCAGTGCTGCCATCATGCAGTACCGATGCAGAGCAATTATGTTTACAACTCGTCAGTTTTCTAGGTTTCAATAATTTATTTCACTGTCCAAATGGTCGTACGCGGAGCTATGATGTAATTATTTTTGTTGTGGGGTAGAGGGAAATCAGTATGTGCCTATTTACTAGACAGGTGATTGCAGACGAATGTGTATGTGTGTGCTACTTCAGACTCTACACTCCTACATGCAATAGGAACTTTGCGACGCGTATTTATGTATACCTTTATTTTCTTTAAATGTCAGAATGGTTGTTACATGTTCCCGAACAGCAAACGTTAGTAATTTCTCACCAACTATCCTTGTAACAGGGCTTAAGGCTTTCTTGACCATATCTCCTTCATTGCAGTCGGAAGTGATGGCTATGGTATCAATTTGATGGTCGTAGCTTCGGAGGGTGGGTAACATCAGGCAACTATACCTATAAGAGGACTTAAGGCGTACTTGTCCTTACCACCATGTTTGTCATCGGAGGTGATGGCTATGATATGAATTTGGTGAATATAGCGTATGTGTGTGGGAAATGGTAGCCAACTATGCTTCTACGAAGGCCTAAGGTGTACTTGACCCTGCGGTCCTTTTTGTCATCGTAAGTGATGCTTTATGTTATGAAATTGGTGATTATATAACTGGTGAGTGGGAAATGGAAGCCATACGAGAGCTTAGGGGGTACTTAGAACTACCATTATGTTCGTTGTCGGCAGAGATGTCTTTGTAATGAATTTGACGGCTATAGCTTCCGTGGATGAGAAATATTGGTAGACTATGATTATAAGATTACTAAATGTTTACTTGACCCTACCACCCTGTTTTTCATCAAAGGAGATGTTTATGATATGAATTTGATGCCTGTAGCTTCTGTGGGTGGGAAATAGGTGGAAACTATGCATATTAGGAGGCTTATGCCATGCTTGGACCTGCAGCCCTGTTCATCGTCGGGGGCGATGACAAAGTTATCAATTTGGTGAATACATCTTAAATGGTTCGGAAATTACATACTAACTATGCTTATAAGTGGGTTTATGTCCTACTCACCTTTCGGTCCTTTTCGTCGTCAAGGGTGATGCCTATGTTAAAAACTTGGTGGCTGTATCTTAAATGGCTCGGAAATTGCAGCCGACTATACTTATACGAAAACTTGAAGCCAAATTTTCTCTATCGTCCTAATCAGAATCAAGGGTGATGCTTATGTTATGAATTTGGTGGCTCTATTTTAAACGCCCTCAGAAATTTCAGCCAACTATGCTTATAAGTGCGCATAGGGCATACTTGACTTTGTGGCCCTTTTCGCCATCGGGAGTGATACCTATGCTATGAATTTGGTGGTTGTACACTAAATGGTTTGGAAATTACAGCCAACTATTCTTATAAGTGAGCTTAGGGCATACTTGACCNTGAATTTGGTGGTCATACATTAAACGGTTCGGAGATTTTAGCCAACTATTCTTATAAAAGAGCTTAGGGCATACTTGACACTCCGGCTTTTTTCTTTGTCGGGGGTGATACCTATGCTATGAATTTGGTGGTCGTACATTAAACGGTTCGGAGATTTTAGCCAACTATTCTTATAAAAGAGCTTAGGGCATACTTGACACTCCGGCTTTTTTCTTTGTCGGGGGTGATACCTATGCTATGAATTTGGTGGTCATACATTAAACGGTTCGGAGATTTTAGCCAACTATTCTTATAAAAGAGCTTAGGGCATACTTGACACTCCGGCTTTTTTCTTTGTCGGGGGTGATGACGATGTTATGAGTTTGGTTACCATATCTTAAAATTTTCGGAAATTACAGCCAACTATTCTTATAAGTGATCTTAGGGCATTTTAGACCCTGCAGTCCTTTTATTTTTCGGGGTGATATCTATGTTATGAATTTGGTGACTATCTTAAATATCGGAAATTACAGCCAACTATGCTTATAAGCAGGCTTAAGGCATGCTTGATACTGCGGTCCTTTGCATTTTCGGGGTTGATGGCTATGTTATGAAGAGAGAGAATGAAAAAATTAAGGATATCGGGAGGACTCTTAGTAAGCCCCACACTCAGAATGCAAGAGCATGAAATGGGGTAATCTGCTAGGAATCTGAGAAAATACCCACATTGAATGCAAGAGCGTGAAATGGGGACATTTGGTAGGAAGGAATGAGAGAGCGTGAGAAAATAAAGGAGATTGGAAGGACTCAGAGAAAACCCCACACTCGGAATGCAAGAACATGAAGTGGGGACATCCAAGATGGTCGCCATTGTCCAAGAATGGCAGAAATGGAGGGAAAATATAACATGACCGACGTTGACAGGAATGGCAGAGCAGGAGGTTGCCATGTGGCATCATCAAATATGGAACTTTAGGCTCCCCGGCGCCCCTACCTCACCCCCTGGTGCAGAATCGGCCATTTATAACTACTAGGGTAGGGCTGGCGAACCAATGGTATGCGACATAATTATTTGGGCACGGCGTTAATTGAAGAATTTAGGTACCTAATGGAAAAGAAAAGTTTTTCATCTCCAATACAGGTCAAAGTAACAACGTTAACCGTGAGCGGGCTATCGGTGAAGCGTAAATGCAACATATTGCGCGCAAGAGAGAAAGAGAGAGATAGATTTCTCTCGAATTTCTGACAATATAGGAGAGAGCGGGAGCATGCGGAAGGCGGCAGGGATGGGAAGCTAACTATTCACTTGTTTGTTTTTGTTCTGTGGACGCATACGTCGTCGACTACAGTTACGCATAGTTTTTAATTTAAACTAATTTTGCTAACATTTGAGTTATAATTACAACTACAAGTATTATTCAACATGGCTAGTTAGGCAAAAAAAAGTGCAAGAGAGATATAACAGAGAATTTCAAACTTGGTGGACTGAGAAATATGGCATGATTAATAAAGGCGATAAATCTGAGTGTGTTTTATATTCTGGGACAGTGGTATGTAGAACATCGTCTGTTAAACGGTATTATGAAACAAATCACAAATCGCTTTGTCAAAAAAGCGAACAAGATCAACAGNAGTTTTTAATTTAAACTAATTTTGCTAACATTTGAGTTATAATTACAACTACAAGTATTATTCAACATGGCTAGTTTGGCAAAAAAAAGTGCAAGAGAGATATAACAAAGAATTTCAAACTTGGTGGACTGAGAAATATGGCATGATTAATAAAGGCGATAAATCTGTGTGTGTTTTATATTCTGGGACAGTGGTATGCAGAACATCGTCTGTTAAACGGTATTATGAAACAAATCACAAATCGCTTTGTCAAAAAAGCGAACAAGATCAACAGNCAGAACATCGTCTGTTAAACGGTATTATGAAACAAATCACAAATCGCTTTGTCAAAAAAGCGAACAAGATCAACAGGAATTCATTGCATGTGCAATTAAAAAGATAAATAAACAGTCGACATCTATGGTTAAATATGTTAGCAAGGATTCTCACACCAGTGCCGCAAGTTTCTCGGCTGCAAATGTCATTGCCCGGCATGGTAAACATTTTGGCGAGGGAGAATTTTTGAAGGAAGCCTGGTTAGCATGTGCCCCATCACTTTTTAAAGATTTTGAAAATAAATATAAGATAATTCAGGGCATCAAAGATACTCCTTTATGTATAAACACTGTAAAAGCCAGAATAATAAAACTAGCGGAAAACAGTAAAGAACAACAAAGTAATAACACCAAGTCCTCGGCCTTCATATCGCTATGCCTAGACGAAAGTGCGGATGTAACTAAATCTGCTCGTTTAGATATTTTTGCTCGATATTGTGTAGTAAACGATGTTTGGAAGAAGTCAGACTGTTTTTAGAAAATGAGGAAATGATTGAACAATATCCACAATAGATGGATGTTACGTGGCTTGCAAAATTGATGTTTTTTACGGACATGTGCCGGCATTTCAATGATTTGAACGTAGAGCTTCAAGGCGCAAATAAAACTGTTATCATTATGATAGATCTCATTCGCGATTTTGAGGCTAAACTGGAAGTTTTCAGTAGAGATATTGTTTCCAAAAACTACAAGTATTTCCCAAAATTGAAATAATTGACCGATGATTTGGATTTACACGAAAAACCAGATCAAGCAAGAGTCACTGAAGAGTTTTCTTTGGTAATAAATTCTGCAATCGAAGAATTTTCATCGAGGTTTCTCAGTTCAAAGAGTCATCGGAAACACTCAAATTTATTATATATCCCGCTGTGACTTCATTTGATAAACTGAACTTGTCTAAATTTGATTGGTTAGAAATCGAAGATTTTGAAATGCAGCTGGTTGATTTCCAGTGCAATTGCGTTCCACACGTCAATGTGAAGGGTACGGTCTGATGTTTCCTTTATGGTGCGCCACTCTATTGGCATCTAGCTGCTCGAGACGTTGCCGCAATGCTGGATTGGTCGAGGAGCAGCTGGTGACCAGGCTCTTTATCACTGGCCCCCAAGAAGCCCGGATCTTACCCCGTGCGATTTTTTTCTGTGGGGGTACATAAAGGATCAAGTGTTTCGTCCACCATTGCCGGCAAACATTGACGACCTCAAAAGGATAATTACGGACGCCATCCAAATCATAACACCGGACATGCTGACAAGAGTTTGGAACGAGTTTTATTATCACGTGGATGTCGTTCGGGCCGCTCGTGGTGGTCACGAACATTTATGAAGATATGAAAAACAAACTTCGCAGTTCCGCGGTTCATTTGATTGGTCAACCAAGGTGGTAGGTTGTTTTGTTTTGATATTATAGACATTCAAATTTGGGGTATTCTTTTATACTATTTCTGTATAATTAAGCAGTACGAAGTTAGGAATGCACAGAAAGCTCAAAATTTTTAAATGATACAATAGANTACTATTTCTGTATAATTAAGCAGTACGAAGTTAGGAATGCACAGAAAGCTCAAAATTTTTAAATGATACAATAGAGATCGCATTGCCTACGTTCGATCAACAGAAAAGTATCGTACAGTGAGTTATTATAAATTAAAATAGTGATATACTTTATTTAATAGTACCCTTGCAGTTTACAGTTGTTTTTAGCAGCAGGCCAAATGAAATAAAGTTTTTATTGTTCGATATGTTTAGATAAAAATTTTAATTCAGATGCATATTTAAATTAATGCTCTCCCATGACTGACTAAATCTTAGACTTTAAAACCATTCTTTCAGTCTTCAGTTTTTTCTGCTGTGAAATTTAAGCAGTTAAAACTTCCAACTTAATTGTGTTTACTTGGGTATAAATCAATGGGAAGGAAAACTGTCTATGTTCTACTACTTAGTGCCTAATGTTTAATTTGTCTGTTGTTTAGACCACTTAAGGTAGAAGTAGAGTGGTTTCGAATGGAGCACTGAATAACTTAGGGAAATCTCTCAAATATATTACCCGACAACATTGTTAGAAAAGTACTATTTATGTTGCATTTGAGAGAGCAATGCCTATTTTCTAATGCTAAAAATATTTTGCTAATATTTCATTCTTTTAAAAATGTTAAAAAATGTTTTGAAAATCAAATAACACATGTATATTCATAATTATAATTTAAGCGCATTTTCATTCTTAATGCTTTGGAAATCACACTTTGCAAAAAAATCTTCATCAAGCAAAACCATTACAAGAATTTCTGTGGTTAACGGAAATTTAAATNTGCATTCCTAATGCTTTGGAAATCACACTTTGCAAAAAAATCTTCATCAAGCAAAACCATTACAAGAATTTCTGTGGTTACCGGAAATTTAAATTTAGTTGTTCCTAATTTTTAGTAATACATTTATGCATGGAAAGTTATAAATTGTATAACTGAAACCTATGTGTACAAAATTAACTATCATTAATTTTAGTTAAAAATATGATTATTTTTATTACGTGCAGTAAGAGTAATTATTATAATGGTGGTGTTTTTAACTGAATTTCCTAAGTAAAATTGGGCTTATGAGATTACTTTCCTGCCTGTTTGTATGTGTATCTGTGTAAGAAAACAAACGGTTCCGCTTCATAACGGCACGGAATATGGTAGACCAAGCCATACACGTGTTGATAATTTTATATTAAATTGATGAAAACGCTCTTAAAAGGCACCCCTACAGCCACTAGGCTTAATTAAAATAAATACTAAAATCATTAACTACCGATACAATATTCTGACAACACCAGTATGGTACTCGCATAAAGGCGACGATAAAGATCACATGCACAATGGCGTTCGCCGAACTAGAAACTTTTCACTAATCGTAAGTGTCCCCAGCTCTGTAATAATTGCTATAAACACATTTTTAAACCAATTTGCTAAAAGCCAAAAAATTGTACATTATTGTAGACGCAAAATTTTTAACATAAATTTTGTAACTATAATTTAAGTTTTGAATTGCAAATTTTAGTTTTGGGTACTCTTTTCTGTCATAATCACCATCCCAATCGCAAAAATAACAACATACATCCCGCAACATCTCATCAGCTGATACAATAGTATGCAAACGAGAGCATTTACAGTTTACATAGTGTTTAGACTGATCACATTGTCTGTCAAAATGTAGCCTAGTATCTGAATTACCGTATACCTTCGTATACTGCAGTTGATTGCACGCTAGCTTATGGTACGAGGTTTTCTGCGTTCGAGTCATCGGTAAGGTACGTGTGTATTTGTCACTGTTTCACTACTTTTGCATATGTTTCTGGTTCCATCTCTAATGATATTGCAGTCAACGAGACGCCAAGGCCTGCCTACAATCTAAGTTTCTAAGAACTTCAATTATAACTATTTTTACTCGTGTAGTGGAAAGTATGCTCATTAATTATTTCTGTAACTTTTTAATATTCTTGTGCAAAAAAAAAATTTAAGCATGCTGCAAAAAATACGTTTAAANATTTCAGCATGCTGCACAAAATACGTTTAAATTTTAATTTTAAAAAAATGTTATTTATTTTTAAAAATTATATATGCTTAGTCTAGCAAAATATATGACAGTGTTACAAAATATATTGAATCTTGTTTGATGTGGAACATATATCGTAATTTTGTGGCAATTATCAGCAATGTGTGTGGTAGTGAGTGATCAGTTGTGCATGCAGTAGAGTGGGGTGCAGTGCTGAGTTGGAAGCCAGTGAGGACTTATAAGATGGCCGCCTGGGTAGTCCGCCGAATGGTGTGCAAAGCTCCATGCAGAAAACGTTTTATTAAAAAACCGCCCAACGTGTCGAAGTGAAATCTGCTTACGAATAGCATTAAAGAAACGTTACGAGGCTGTATACATTTATCAGTTCCTTCACTTCTCTCTAAAGCATATTTTTGTGATAGTAAAAATGGCTCAAACGGGTGTTTTCACGGACATTTTTAGGTATGAACATTCCGATACAAAATATTAAAAAAAGAATAGAGACGTGCATCAAACCTTTATTTTTATTATAACGTCATAAAATGGTAGGGTCTCCGGTGAAAGTTTCAAAGAGGCGCGTTATCGACAGCAAAGACTGCAGTCCAGTTCAGTGCTTTGCGCGTANTGAAAGTTTCAAAGAGGCGCGTTATCGACAGCAAAGACTGCAGTCCAGTTCAGTGCTTTGCGCGTAGAGGCAATGAGACAGTTGGTGCGCATGCCTCGGTCGCCCCTAGCACTTCTACGGTTTTAGGCCTCAGACGTGCAAAATTCCTTCAACCAAGTGTGCACCTTAAGTGAGGGGAGGGCGGGCAGGTCATGTGCAGCAGAGCGCGTCAGTGACCCGGTACACGCGCAGTACAGGAAGTGGTCTCGTGCAGACTTCCGGCGCGGACTCCTTGCAGCTAGAGGTGTTGTTCCGGTTAGCCGCGTCCTTGTAGGGCGAGGCGGGGCGCCAGCACGTGCGAGGCGCCACTTCCGCCTCATGAACCGCACCTGACCCATATCCGGCACACATAACCTCACTCTGCAGTCTACTTAGGCCGACTTACCTTACCTCTACAATGTCTGTAGGAGGGCTTACACTAACCAAGTGTTTCTAATTCCTCGCTACAGGCGCATCAGCCTACTTACTATCGACCTCAGTCTACTTCCAGACAATCTCGCGCTTAACCTGCCTGTGGTCTGGGGCACAAAAACTTCGTGCAGTGACGTCATATTGCCGTAATATGCTGACGGAAACGTGCGCTAGTTATATTAAAAACAAATACGACTTTGGCGGTACCTTTAATTACGCGAGTATATAGGAGATATATTGGTGTAGATATCAAAATGTTTAAGCCATGTGACGAGTACAACTACGTTCATATATAACAACGTAGAGTAGATTAAGATGCGCCGAGTATGTTTACACTCTGTGCAGTCTTCGTCATTACAATCAACAACAATCGTGAAAAAACTCACTCTTGTTGTTGCGTTGTCTTGTGTAGCCAGGAATGTATTTATGAACGGGAGAATATCGCAAGCGGATAGGGCACTCACCTCACACCTATGCGAACCGGGTTCGATTCCCAGTGGGCAGCTCCCGTTTCTCACGTGGGAATCGTGCCGGAAAATGTCGCTGGTCAGAGGGTTTTCTCGCGGATATCCCTCTTCCTCCCGCCCTTGCATTCCGGCGTTGCTCCATACTCACCTCGTCTCACACTAGTCGGCTCTCTAGTTCTCGTTGCTATGAGCCGGTCCGCGTGTGAGGCGGAGGAGTGCAGGAGTGGTAACTACTCGTACATACCACGCACAACGCCGCTACANTAAGCGGATAGGGCACTCACCTCACACCTAGGCGAACCGGGTTCGATTCCCAGTGGGCAGCTCCCGTTTCTCACGTGGGAATCGTGCTGGAAAATGTCGCTGGTCAGAGGGTTTTCTCGCGGATATCCCTCTTCCTCCCGCCCTTGCATTCCGGCGTTGCTCCATACTCACCTCGTCTCACACTAGTCAGCTCTCTAGTTCTCGTTGCTATGAGCCGGTCCGCGTGTGAGACGGAGGAGTGCAGGAGTGGTAACTACTCGTACATACCACGCACAACGCCGCTACACCCAATACTCTGAACTGGCGTGCGGAGTTCTCGTTGCTAGGAGCCGGTCCGCGTGTGAGGCGGAGGAGTGCAGGAGTGGTAACTACTCGTACATACCACGCACAACGCCGCTACACACAATACTCTGAACTGGCGTACAGAGTTCTCGTGCTGCGTCTGCCTGTGTGACTCTAAGTCGTCACAATATTATTTTATTTACTGAGAGTGTGGCATAGCAAGGTTCGGCGAGGGACACCCCGGAACTTTGTATGTGTCTGACGCCATCAACGCATTGATAAAAAGTTTTCAACTACTTTGGTGCGCTCCAGACTGAGGTGCGTAATGTATTGAAAGCACTCGACAGGCCTATTCTGAAGTTTGTTCGTCAACTTATTGCAAGCTTCGTAAAATAACTATTTTAAACACAGTGAATTTCAGTTGAAGCACAAAGTGGGCGGGCTCCTTGAGTTTGTAGGAGTGCAACCAAGGCAGTGTGAAAGGTCGTAGTGGTACAATGATATAAGCGATAGTCGCATAGTTCGTTGGACGGAGATGTTCCTTGTACACAGTTTCTGCGATCCACCACTNTGGACGGAGATGTTCCTTGTACACAGTTTCTGCGATCCACCACTCTACTGCGAATATATAGCAGCGTAGCGAGTTTTGGTGTGCTCCATGAACAACGAAGCTAGCTGACTGAAATAACACGACTTGGTGTGAGGCCTAGTGTAGAAGGAAGGAAGCCACTGGGGCTTTAAAAGACGAGCGTTTAAAACGCGGCGGGTTGCACGCTAGGACGTAACCCACGTTGTCAAATGCTGCAAGCTAAACAAGCGTTTTCCACGCGCGTGTGACGGCGTTAGTAGCGGGTCAGTCGGCTACGACGCAGCGTATCGCGTTGAACAGACTCACGTCCCAACTTGTAGTTACAATACACGAGATGCTCACCACATCACACCCTTCCGCGAGTGTTTTCATGCCAGTCGGTTCCATGCCGTGTGGGGAAGTGTCATTCAGTCGCTCGTAATGTTTGACGTAGAGAACGTTGCACGTGGAATTGAAAACTGCTGTTAAAATCTACGTACTGACACACGGTTGAATAAAATAAATTCCTGTGAATATTTCCGGTGATCGCCGAATTTTAAGTGGAATACACTTGTAGCAAGGCTGGTAGATAGGAGTGATTTGACTTAGTGAACCCACCAACGGTTATGCTTCCCCCCTCCCCCCGCCC